>JACAXG010000508.1:55744-80703 GCA_018881555.1 Amblyornis subalaris
TTCTACATTTCTACATATTTCACCCAGTGACATAATAAATTACTTTTTAATTACAACATTGAAAGATTGAAATTTAGGGCTCCAACAGGTATGGTGAGAAATAGGAGGCAGCTGCACCCGGTGACATAGCAACCTCGGGGGCCATCTGTGGTAGCGGGGGAGCTGTAGGAACCATTGCTCCAGAAGAGCCAGTTAAAGCCACCGTTCCAGGCGTGTGTGCCGCGGAGGAAGGGGGAGGGAAGCCTGGAGCGAATGGGGGGGGCCGCGCCATGAAAGAAGGGACTGGGGAGGGCGCGGAAGAGGACAGGGGGGCGGCATGGGTTGTCCCCGCTGTCCAGCTGCCCTCGCCAGCTGCTCTGCAGGCGACAGGTATCTCGGCATGATAAAGTCACAGGGGGATGGATACACAGGCGGCACATTATCACAGGGTGAAGGATAGGATCTCCGCGCCGGCTCCATGACTCCCCCGGGCCCTGATGGGACTGGGGACATGTGAGCAGTCTCCGTTCCTGGCAGTGCCAGGAGTGGCGCTGGTGATGGCGCCGGGGACAGCTCTGCAGACCCCAGACCGACCCCGTTCTGAGGCTCTGCAGACTCCAATGGGTCTAGTCCTTCAGAAGCTGTATCTCCCTCAGAACCCTCAGGCCGGAGGGATCGTCTGGCTTCCCCTCCCACTGTAAACCATAATAATATGTCATACAGAACTCGCCAATCTCGGAGTAACTGGGTCAAGTCTTCATCTCCGTAGGTGAACTCATTAAACAGGCTGTCACCCACTGCCTGCCATGCTTCAAGGCTAAATGGGCTATCAGTTTCCATGGGAAAGCCGTGTATTTCTGCCCAATTCAACAAGTCTGTTAAGGCTGCATCCGAAATATTAGTTTTTGTAAAATTTAGCACAGCTTTCCAGGCAGAAAGCACTGTGTTTTCCTTTGAGCTTTTCTGCCCCATTTTTCCACATTCTGTCTAAAACCTCGGTGCCTGGATCAAGGCTCTGTCCCGCAGCCCCGGGGGGGGAGGGGGGGGGGGGGGGGGGGGGGGGGCTTTGTTTCCATAGCCACCTACCGGCAAAGCGCGGTCGAAGGACACGTCAGAGATCACCAGGTGTCACTGTTGTATCAAGGACGGAGCAAAGCAGTACACAAAATACAATCCAGGAAGCCAGTGAAAATGCCATTATTTATTAATATACTGACCTCTTTTATACCTTAGTRCACCTGAATGCCATAAGGCCATTGGTCCCCTGGCCATCCAYCTCTCAGGGTGATTGGCTAAGTCCAACAACGCCTTATTCCAAATATTTCTCTAGACATATCATAACAATACTACAGAACAACTCACAGGTGCACGATAAGATGTTTTTCTAAAAGAAACTCGCTGTTTTTCATAGCTTCTATGGGAAAAGACAGACTCTCACAGAATACTGTGAGAGCTGGAAGATTTCTCTGCTGAAAGCTTTTCAGTATCCATAGACACCCATCCATAAGATGATCTGCAAGCTGGAAAGCCAAGAGGTGGTCAGCAAAGCCCACTCACCCTTCAACAGTCCCATATGGCCTGTGCACAAGTCYGATGGGGAATGGAGACTGACAGTAGACTATGGTGGCTTGAATGAAGTGACTCCGCCATTCAGCGCTGCTGTGACGAACATGTTGGAGCTCCAGTATGAACTGGAGTCCAAGGCAGCAAAGTGGTACACCACTATTGACATTGCCAATGTGTTTTTCTCCATTCCTCTGGCATCAGAGTGCAGACCTCAGTTTGCCTTCACCTGGAGGGGCGTGCAGTACCCTTGGAACCGACTTCCCCAGGGGTGGAAGCACAGCCCCACCATCTGCCATGGGCTGATTTAGGTTGCACTGGAAAAGGGTGAAGCTCCAGAACATTTGCAGTACATAGATGACATCATTGTGTGGGGGAACACGGCAGAAGAAGTGTTTGAGAAAGGGGAAAAGATCATCCAGATTCTCCTGCAAGCTGGCTTTGCAATCAAAGAGAGTAAAGTCAAGGGACGTGCCAGAGAGATCCAGTTTCTGGGAGTTAAATGGCAAGACAGACGGCATCAGATAGCCACTGAAGTCATCAATAAGATCACAGCAATGTCTCCGCTGACCAGCAAGAAAGAAACACAGCCTTTTCTCAGATCCATAGGCTTCTGGAGAATGCACATTCCTGAGTACAGCCAGACTGTGAGCCCTCTTTACCTGGTGACCCGCAAGAAGAATGATTTCCACTGGGGTCCTGAACAGCAACAGGCCTTCGTCCAGATCAAACAAGAGATTGTTCATGCGGTAGCTGTTGGCCCAGCCAGGACAGGGCCAGAGGTAAAGAATGTACTGTACTCTGCAGCAGGGAACAACGGTCCCTCCTGGAGCCTTTGGCAGAAGGTGCCTGGTGAGACTCGGGGCTTACCAGTGGGATTCTGGAGTCGAAGTTACAGAGGGTCCGAAGTGAAGTACACCCCGACAGAGAAAGAAATCCCAGCTGCCTATGAGGGAGTTCAGGCCGCCTCAGAGGTGACTGGCACTGAGGCACGACTTCTCCTGGCACCCCAGCTACCAGTGCTGGGGTGGATGTTCAAGGGAAAGATTTTGTCTACTCATCACGCCACCAATGCCACATGGAGTAAGTGGATTGCCCTGATCACACAGCGCGCCCGTATTGGAAATCCAAATCGCCCTGGGATCTTGGAAGTAATCACAAATTGGCCTGAAGGAAAGAACTTTGGTCTGGCAGACAAAGAGGAATAAGAACAAGTGACATGTGCTGAAGAAGCCCCACCATACAACCAGCTGCCGCCAGAGGAAACCCGATATGCTCTTTTCACAGATGGTTCTTGTCGCATTGTGGGGGT
Organism: Amblyornis subalaris; assembly: GCA_018881555.1. Classification (NCBI taxonomy): domain Eukaryota; kingdom Metazoa; phylum Chordata; class Aves; order Passeriformes; family Ptilonorhynchidae; genus Amblyornis; species Amblyornis subalaris. Next base: position 58,599 of record JACAXG010000508.1, read on the forward strand.
GAACCAAAAATGGAAAGCAGCTGTATGGAGCCGTACACGACAGGTTGCAGAAGCTACCGAAGGAGAAGGTGGATCGAGTCAGTTTGCAGAGCTCAAAGTGGTCCAGTTAGCCTTGGACATTGATGAAAGAGAGAAATGGCCAAAGCTCTACCTCTACACTGACTCGTGGATGGTAGCCAATGCTCTGTGGGGGTGACTGGAAAGGTGGAAAAAGGCCGATTGGCTGCGCATAGGAAAACCAATCTGGGCTGATGGGGAATGGCCACTCGGGTAGAGAAACTGACTGTCAAAGCCCGCCATGTGGATGCCCATGTGCCCAAGAGTCAGGCTAATGAGGAACACCGCAACAATGAACAGGTAGATCAGGCTGCCAAAAGTGAGGTTTCACAGATTGGTTTGGATTGGCAACATAAAGGAGAGTTATTCCTAGCTCGATGGGCCCATGATGCCTCAGGTCATCAAGGCAGACATGCCACCTATAAGTGGGCACGAGACCGAAGGGTGGATTTGACCATGGACAGTATCTCCCAGGTCATCCACGATTGTGAGACGTGCGCTGCGATCAAGCAGGGCAAGCGGGTGAAACCCCTGTGGTATGGGGGAAGGTGGTCCAAGTATAAGTATGGGGAGGCCTGGCAAATTGATTACATCACGCTGCCACAAACCCGCCAAGGCCAGTGCTATGTACTCATAATGGTGGAAGCAACCACTGGTTGGTTGGAGACCTACCCTGTGTCTCATGCTACTGCCCGGAATACCATCCTGGGACTGGAAAAGCAAGTCCTATGGAGGCATGGTACCCCTGAGAGGATTGAGTCTGACAATGGGACTCATTTCAAGAATAGCCTTATTAACATCTGGGCTAGAGAACATGGTATTGAGTGGGTATACCATATTCCTTACCATGTACCAGCTGCCGGGAAAGTTGAGTGGTGCAACAGACTGCTAAAAACCACCTTAAAGGCACTGGGTGGGGGGACTTTCAGAAATTGGGAGCAGCATTTAGCAAAGGCTACATCGTTGGTCAACACCCGAGGGTCCACTAACCGAGCTGGCCCTGCCCAATCCAAACACCTCCGTGTAGTAGATGAAGATAAGGTTCCGGTGGTGCATGTGTGGGGTATGTTGGGAAAGACTGGGTCAATTCTGCCTCGAGAAAAGACAAACCCATCCATGGAGTTGTTTTTGCTCAGGGACCTGGTTGTACCTGGTGGGTGATGCAGAAGGATGGAGAAATCAGATGTATACTTCAAGGGGACCTTACTTTAGGTTGAATTGTCCACGGTGCTGTACCTCTATCCACATCTGTATGTATATGTGTATATTTAGGATAATGCATGTATGTATATAGTTTAAAGTTTAAAGTTTGATGTGGGATGTTAATGTAGGAGGAAAGGGAAACAATTTTCGGGGTGGATAATGTTATGGGTTAGAAAAAATGAAAATTTGTTTCCTTTCCCTCATGTACCAGGGAGGCTGTGTAGGTGGGGAGGGGCTGGCTGGGAATTGATGGGTGATACTTAAGAACAAAAGGGAGTTATCTGTCCAACCGCATTCCGCGCTAATCACCCAGAATGGACAAAACTTAAGGACAACAGGGATCACTTGCCCAGCCCAGAGGCCAGGACAATTCCCCCAGTTAAAGAAAAACAAAGACCTGGAAATACTGACAAGGAGATTGTTTCCCCAGAGGCTGAAGCATCGCGAGAGAACTGCCCGAGACTTTGGCGAGAGGTGGGTGGAGACTGGGCTCTCTCTGCTCAGCGTTCAGGGAGGACGGTCGTGTCTGCAGCGATGGCCGGTTTCACTCCGGGAACACTGCTACATTGCGACGTCTCCGCCTGCTCGCTTCAGAGCACAGATACACTGTGACATCTCCACGAGGGTCCCGCAATGGCACAGGGCACAGAGTTACGCTGTAACCAATTGCTGCTCGGAGCTGCTCGTCTCTGCTGTGCCTGCTTCCGGCTGGTCTGCCGGTGGGTGATACCGAGGTCCATCGCTCCCCAGTCAACCCCGCCTGCCTGCGCTGCTTGTTGCTCGCTGCCGAGGTTGGTGCAGACGGGCTGCTGCTCTGTGGGTTTGCATCGGGAGCAACCCCTCCCTTTCCCGTTCTCCGGAGCCGCCATTGCCAAGTGAGGGTCATCGCGCTCGCGCCACAGCGCCCCCTGCAGCCGCGGGGGAGTCACTGCAGCCTCTCTGCTCCAACGGAGAATCTCCCAACAACAGACAAGGGACAGTTAGGGGTTTGTCTGTTCTCTTATGGTTGCCATTTAACTGTCTTGTTATATATATATATATATAGATATATAACCCTAGTAAAGAACTGTTATTCTTTTTACCACATCTTTTCCTGAGAGCTCCGTAATTTCAAAAGTACAGTAATTCGGAGGAGGGAGAGGCGCCATCCTGTATTCAAGGGGGGTTTCCCACCTTCCTTGACAGACACCTGTCCTTCAAACTAGGACACATGCCTCCACAGGACTTGCTTTTCAAGGCCCAGGATGGTGTTCTGAGCAGTAGCATGAGGCACAGGGTAAGTCTCCAACCATCCAGTGGTTGCTTCTACCATTGTGAGCTCATAACACTTACCTTGGTGGGTTTGTGGCAGTGTAATGTAATCAATCTACCAGGCCTCCCCATACTTATATTTAGACCACCTTCCACCATACCACAGGGGCTTTACCCCCTTGGCCTGCTTGATCACAGCGCATGTCTCACAATCATGGATAACCTGGGAGATACTGTCCATGGTCAAATCCACCCCTCGGTCTCGTGCCCACTTAGAGGTGGCATCTCTGCCTTGGTGTCCTGAGTCATCATGGGCCCATCGAGCTAGAAACAAATCACCCTTGTGTTGCCAATCCAAATCTATCTGACACCTCAATTTTTGCAGCCTAATCTACCTGTTCGTTGTTGTGGTGCTTTTCAATAGCCCAACTCTTGGGCGCATGGGCATCCACATGGCAGACTTTCACAGTCAGTTTCTCTACCCGAGTGGCAATGTCTTACCATTCATCAGAAGCCCAAATTAGTTTTCCTCTGCACAGGCAATTGGCCTTTTTCCACCTTTCCAGCCACCCTCACAGAGCATTGGCTACCATCCACAAGTCATTGTAGAGGTAGAGCTTTGGCCGCTTTCTCATTCAGCAATGTCCAGAGCAAACTGGATGGCTTTGAGCTCTGCAAACTGGCTTAATCCACCTTCTCCTTTGGTAGCTTCTGCAACTTGTAGTGTGGGACTCCATACGGCTGCTTTCCATTTTTGGTTCGCCCCCACAATGCGACAGGAACCGTCTGTGAAAAGAGCATATAGGGTTTCTTCTGTTGGCAGCTGGTTTTATGGTGGAGTTTCCTCAGCACGCGTCACCTGTTCCTGCTCTTCTTCATCCGCCAGGCCCAAGTTCTCACCTTCAGGCCAATTTGTAATTATCTCCAAGATCCTAGGACGATTTGGATTTCCAATACGGGCACGCTGTGTGATCAGGGCAATCCACTTACTCCATGTGGCATCAGTGGCGTGATGGGTAGATGGAACCTTTCCTTTAAACATCCACCCTAGCACCAGTAGTAAGGGTGCCAGGAGAAGTGGTGCTGATGCCAAAGGGATTTTTGCTTTTATACTTTTTATATATTAGTAGCCCTTCAACCCTGAAGCCCTGTAGCCTTTATCCTCTAACCATGTAGGTTCTTAGCTAGCAGTTTCCCTACCCTTTAGGCAAAACAAGATTCCTGAATCACCTTGTCACTCCTAGTGTTCTGGGACCACAGATATTTCTCTGTCCCATGTCTCCTAAAAGCCAAAACAACAGTAGAGCTAGAATTTTAAGGGGGCTTCAGTAGGAGGTTGAACCAAGGGGGAATTACCTCATTAACTGTACTTCTAATTGGGAGATTTTGGTTAATTATGTTAATTTGCTAAACTTATAAAAGTTTTGGAGTCCATTGGGGGAGTGGGGGACTATGGTTATCATTGTGTGGTGCGCATTTTGTACCCTTGGAGGACCTCCAAATAAAGGTAACTGCTTTTCTTATCCTCTTAACATCGTCCAGCTTTTGATTTTAGGTAGATAAAGGCAACAGTGTCTCTGTCCCAATCACCTCTGGGGCAGCCTGAACTCCTTCATGGGTAGGCAGGATTTCTTTCTCTGTTGCGGTGTAGTTGGCTTTGGACCCTCTATAGCTTCGGCTCCAGAATCCACATGGTTGGACTCGAGTCTCACCAGGCATCTTCTGCCAGAGGCTCCAGGAAAGACCATTGTTCCTAGCTGCAGAATAAAGCATGTTCTTCACCTCCTGTCCTTTCCTTTCTGGGCCAAAGGCTACTGCATGAGCAATCTCCTGCTTAATCTGGGCAAAAGCCCATTGCTGTTCAGGGCCCCAGGAGAAATGGTTCTTCTTGCAGGTTACCAGGTAAAGAGGGCTCACAATCTGACTGTACCCGGGAATGTGCCTCCTTCAGAAACCTACAACACCTAGGAAAGCTTGTGTTTTATTCTTGCTGGTCAGCAGAGAAATTGCTGTGATCTTCCTGATGACCTCGGTGGGTCTCTGATGCTGTCTGTCTTGTCATTTCACTCCCAGGAACTGGATCTCTCGGGCAGGTCCCTTGACTTTGCTCTTTTTGATGGCAAAGCCGGCTTCCAGTGTTGCCTTATATGTTTGAAAATGCAGAGACTGAGGCTGGATAAGAGGGTAAAAAAGTTAAAATTTATTAAGAGGTTCGGAGAAAACAAAAACCTTTTCCCCGGGGTACCCCCCCGGGAGCAACCATGTTCGCAGGGACTGGGCCAAATCCCTGCAGGTGGAGCAAAGCAAGTGTAAGTTATACAAAGGTAAAAAGGGTAAAAAAGGGTACAAAAGAGTGCTGTGCGCATTCAGGCTTCTACTATTATACAGTTTCAGTGAATTAACATAGTTTTGAAATATTCTCCAATGAAAAATAGAATTTAATGAGGCTTTTCCTTGTGGCAGGTTTCTACTGGGAGTTTCTGAACTTCGTTTTTCAGTCATCATAAACGATATCGTGTCTCACTTCTGGAATGCTTAAGAATGATAACTTAGTTCTATTTTGTCTATGGGACAGGGATAGTGAATTTGCTAGTTACAAGGTTGTGGGGTAAAGGCTACAGGATTATAAGGTTACTAATATATAAAAGTAAAAATGCTACTAATATAAAAAGCATAAAAGCAAAAATCTCTCTGGCATCACCAGGAGAATCTTGATGATTTTTTCTCCTTTCTCAAATACTTCCGCTGCCATGTTCCCCCACACAATGATGTCATCTATGTACTGCAAATGCTCTGGAGCTTCACCCTTATCCCATGCAGTCTGGATCAGTCCATGGCAAATGGTGGGACTGTGTTCCACCCCTGGGGCAGTCGATTCCAAGTATACTGCATGCCCTCTCCAGCTGAAGGCAAACTGGGGCCTGCACTCTTCTGCCAGGGGAATGGAGAAAAATGCATTAGCAATGTCAGTAGTGGCATAGCACTTCGCTGCCTTGGACTCCCGTTCGTACTGAAGCTCCAGAATATCTGGCAAAGTGGTACTCAGTGGTGGTGATACCTTTCTCTCCCGGTTGGACCATAAAAAATCAATCACGAGTCAGACACGGTTAGGGTGATAAAAGGTTTATTTTTATAAGGATCCTTAGGTGCACAATTCGTCACGTGGAAATGCTGAAAAAAGCCCCCCCACATGATGTGTGTACAATTTTTATAGATTTTGCAAATTAGCATATCTGACAAGAATCACAAATTAGAATTGTAATTTGTGAGGTAATTTCCCTCTCGTTCTAATCCCTTCTAAAACCTCCCCTCCTCAGAAGAGATCTAACTTTGTTTATAAAAATGTGTCTCGAAGAGCTGGTCTCGAGACCAGAGAACCAAGATAGCATAGAGCCTTGAAATGTGTTTTCTTTTCCTGCCTATCAGGGCAGGGAACAGTACTAGGAAAATAAGGTGCAAACTACAGCTATATGTGTGAATATATAAGAGAAAAAAGGTAAAAACTTAATTTGGCATCAGTGGAGTAACTTCATTCAAGCCACGATAGTCCACTGTCAGTCTCCATTCCCCATCCGACTTGCGTGCAGGCCAGATGGGACTGTTGAAGTGTGAATGGGCCTTGCTGAACACCCCTTCACTCTCCACCTTGCAGATCATCTTGTGGATGGGGATCACGGCATCTCGATTTGTTCAATACTGCTGACGATGCACTGTCAAGGTGGCGATTGGGACTCATTGTTCTTCCACCCTCAGGAGTCCTACTACAGAAGGATTTTCTGACAGTCCAGGCAAGGTGTTCAATTGCCTGATGCCCGCTGTCTTCACAGCAGCTATCCCAAAAGCCCACCTGAGTCCTTTTGGGTCTTTGAAATAACCACTCCAGAGGAAATCTATGCCCAGAATGCACGGGGCCTCTGGGCCAGTCACAATAGGGTGTTTCTTCCAGTCTTTCCCAGTCAAGCTCACCTCAGCTTCCAGCAGGGTCAACTCCTGCGATCCCCCTCTCACCCCAGCAATAGAAACAGGTTCTGCCCCCACATGTCCCGAAGGTATTAGAGTACACTGTGCACCGGTATCGACTAAAGCTTCATATTTCTGTGGTTCTGATGTGCCAGGCCATCACATCCACACAGTCCAAAAGACACGATTTTCCTCGGCCTCTACCTGGCTAGAGGCAGGGCCCCTCTAGTCCTGGCTACTGTTCCCTCGCTGTGTGTACACCCTGGAGGTCCCTTCAAGGGGATCAGACATGTCATCCTTCTTCCTGTTATACCTAGTAGCTCAGTCATGGGAAACTGGGGCTACATCCATTTTGGTGGAACTCCGTTAGTGGTTCTCTCCTTTAGTTTATGCACCCATGCTGCCAGGACAGAAGTGGGTTTTCCATCCCATCTGCTCATATCTTCCCCCTGTTTGCACAGGAAGAACCACACATCAGCTCATGGCGTGTACCCCCTCTCCCTAGCAGTTGGGATGTCAGGCTCTGACGTTTGGGCCTCTGGTTCACACTGGTGCCACATGGGGACTGCTCTCCCTCCTCTCCTTCCTCATCTCCTCCCTCATGTCCTCTTTGAGACTTAACCACAGAAGAGATATTAGTCTGCATAGGGCCATGAACCATGCTCTCATAATTCCTGAGTTTGCTGGCTACAGAACCCACTGTCTCTCGGTTGTCCTCCACATTCATTGTTGCCATGAAGCTGGCGTATTCGGGTAGCCCTAGATGACCCAGGCTCCACAATATTTATGGTGTGCACCTGACCTTGTCAGGGTTTTTATTGTGTTGTCCGTCCCTTCCAAAAAGTATCTCCAATACCACCATTTCTCTCATGCGTTGGATCCCTTCCTGCATGGTCTTTCAGGGCTTTCTATGATGGTGCTCCTGCAGTCTGTGAACAGACCTCTCCCTTACACTCATTATAAGTCACTCCCAGAGAGGAAGAGGCCCTGGCTCCCTCACGAACACCTGATCAATACCCGCATCCTGGGTCAGGAATCCCAATACCTTGCTTTGCCACTATCCACTTGCATGCCTGGACCCATAATGTCCCAAACTTGAGCCAACCAAGTCGGAAAAGTCTCACACCTCCATTTCACAATGTCATTCTGCAGATTGTGGAGACTGTTATGTGACAGGGACTCTGTGATGATTTCGGGATCTGGCTTCTCCACTGGTTGTGAGGGCCCTGGTACCTCATTGTCATTAACTGGGCATACTGATTTGGTTTTATATTTCCTCCTCTGCCAAGGGGCGACTGCTGCTGGCTGTGGCTGCCCTTGGGGTTTAGCTGGAACCTGGACAGTTGTAATGTCTCTTGGTCCCACTGCTGCGCTTTCCGACTTTTCCTCTTTGGGGTAAGGGGAGGACTTCCAAACAGTTGGGGAAGAGTGTTCCCTCAGCACCCGGCCTATCTCCTCCAATACCCCCGTCCAATCCAAGTGATTCATTTCTAATGTGGGCTGTTGGGCAGTGATAGCCTGTTGGGGAGTGTCCCCGGCTGCTGTGGCATGCTCCTGGGCAGCACCCTTAGTCTCTGGGGTAGATGTCAGGGTGGTTACCCAAGGCAATCTCACCTTATCTCTGAATGCTAAATAGAATAGGCCTATCAGCAACAGCAGCCATTGCACGATATCGTCAGCATCTAGAGAAAAATTGAACCCTTCAAAAGCTGTTGGGGTAGGCCCAAAACAATGGGTGAAGTACTGGGATAAAACTCCTCCCTTTGTTGCTTCCTCACAATGGGTATCATTATTAAGGAAATCCCAAAGATATGAACTTAGTCTGTGATAATTATATAGCCATGTGCCCACATTCCAGAGGCAGTTTACAAACCTTGAATTCCTCACCTTATGACCCATTCATCAAACTGGATAACAGCCACAATGGCCTTATTCATGGGACCCGTGTTTAGATAAGGAGCTGCAAATGGGAAAAACGTAGCCATGATCATCTGGCAGCTTAACTGGAATAAGGTGTGCCACATGGTGATGTGTAATGAGATTTCTATATCCAATGCACAAATAGGTTACCCAAGAACTGTTATTTCTTTTTCACCCTTTCCTCTCGATTGCCTCAAGCCCCACATTGGGTGCCAAGATCTGTCTTGGTTTAAAAGACAGGTGTCTGCCAAGGAAGAAGGGAAATTCCTGGAATGGAAAAGATGACCCCCTCCCTCCAAATTATTATGACCTTGAAATTACAGGGCCTTCAGGCAAAGATATGGGAAAAGGAATAACAGTTCTTTATTACGATATATTTTGTATATATATATATATAACAAGACAGACAAACAGCAGCAACAACAGTAACAACAAAAAAACCAGAAACCCAATAACAGCCTTTTCTCACCCCTTAAGCTATTTCCCTTTTTGTGTAGTTATGACCACAAGCGGCAGAGGGTGCTGGCGGGCCCCAGAGAGGCAATGGCTGCAGTGTTGCTCGCAGTTGGCAGGGGGTTCTGGCAGGCAAGGCAGGTGCGATGGTTCCCCTGTGGCTACAGGGGGCGCTCTGGCTCAAGCTCAGTAACCTCTCACCTGGCAATGGCGGCTCAGGCAAGAGGGAAAAGAGAAGATGGCTCCCCATTGAAAACTCACAGGGAGCAGCCGGTCTGAGTACCACTCCAGGTTGCGAGTGGGACTGCAGCGGCAGCCTTGGAGCAGGAGCAGCAGTGGAAACAGGAACAGCGGGGATGGGCAAATCTGATTGGGTAGCAAGTTACAACGTAGCACTGTACCCAAGAAAAACTGGCACTCACTCCCCGCACCTCAAGCAACCGCTTTCCCTGACCGTTGAGCCGAAAAAGGGGCAGAGCCCAGCCCCCGTCACCCCAGCCAAGTCTCGAAGTCCCCCCACCTCTCGCGGTATTACCCGCAACTTCCAAGAACAACCCCCCAGCCAGAGAGCTCACTCCCCACCCAAAACTCCCAAACTCTCGAGCCTCTGGCTATTACCGTGTTATGTGAGAGTGATTGGCTATGTATTTTGTTTCTTAATTACCCCCATTTGTTTCCTGAACAACCAATGGGAAGAAAATTCCCTGAGAGAAAGGAAAAAACCCTAACCCCCAACATTCTGCTGTCCTTAACAAGTGAGTAAAATGTTGTTCTGTTCTACTCTCCTTATCAAAACTGGTCTAGCTGGCCTAGACCTCCTATGGACCGCCCTTTATTTGCACCTGAAACACTGGGGCTGTGCTCTTTCCTAACTGTGGAAAAGAACTGTCATTTTTGTAGAGGAGACCATGGACGAAATTTGGATTGCACCTCCCAAATTCAGTACATCCCAGGATTGCTCCTAGATAAAAGCTTCCAGAACAGACAGGTTTGGCTAGCATTGACCTCCCCTGGGTCGTCTCTCTTGTGAACCTAAAACACTGCAGATATGAGCATTCCTTCCTATTGAAAAGAACTGCCATTCTCATCCAGGAGCCCATGGTGTAAATTTGAACATCCAACGTTCAATACATCCAGGATTGCTCCCAGACGAAAGCTGCCAGGACAGATGGTTCTGGGCAGGCTTGACCTCCCATGAGCCGCCTCTCATCTGCACCTGAAACACTGGAGCTGCATGCTTTCCTTTCTTTGGGAAAGAACTGTCCTTCTTGTCCACGAGCCAATGCCTTAAATTTTGAATGTACCTTCCAAATTCAATACTTCCAAGGATTGGTCCAAGATGAATCCTGCCAGGACAGGTGGGTCTGGCTGGCCTTTACCTCCCCTGGGCCACCTTTTATCTGCACCTGAAACTCTGGCGCTACATGCTTTTCATTCTTACGGGAAAGAACTGTCATTCCTGTCCACGAGCCCATGGCCAAAATTTAGGTTGCACCTTCAAAATTCAATACATCTAAGGACTGATACCAAAATCGACTGGAATAAACTTTCTAACACAATTTGAAGCATTAGAAAGCCAGCATTCTTTATCTGCACAGGACACACAGAGGATATCTCCTTATCCTGTGTGTGAGGTGTTACTTTACAACAAGGTGTTTATCCATCATAATCATACATATTCATTACAATATATCTCCTAGCTAATAGATAAACATCACTTTCCTAGAACTAATTTCCATGCATCCATCTTCTACTGGAAGTTTTTTTATGGTATTGGAGGTTAATCTAAAGCGGTCTGTGGTGGTTGTATTCACTGAATGCTTTGATATTAAGGGTAACCATTCCTTGAACTTTTTCTTTGGGCATACGCTGTTTCTTCTTGTTACAGAACTTGCAAAAAAACCACTGTAGTCTTTTTAATCTGTTTCTGCACTGGTTCCAGCCATGTTTATCATCCTGTGTGCATACCTTAATATTCTTTTATCTTTTTTGCCGAATAGTCTTTAAGCTCTTGTCTTGGGGTGACTTTATGATGCTGTATCCCCTACTGCCTGCTCTATGCCAGACATGAATCCTGTGCCCTTAAAAGCTGGGCTCCGGCCCTGCTCTGTTACCAGCAGAGCTTTGTTGTTCAAGGACACTTACACCTCCCCCGCGTTCACTGTGGCTGCAGGCACAGAGGGAGCACCTTTTTTTTCTTCTGCCAGCTCTCGGCTCTGTGTTTTCTCAGGAGAGAGAGACGGAGAGTTAAAAAGTTTTTGCTTTTTAGATAGCCTCCTAGCTGAGGCAAGAAAAAGAAGTTTTTTTCCCTGGGACTGTGGTTTTTTTTCCCTCTTCCTCTGGAACTGTACAACTGAACTCCGTTCTGGAATACCATCACCGGAGGCCTCACATCAGGGCCCGGAGGGGGGCCTACACCGTACCCTAGCTCCAGAGAGAGAGAGCAGAGCCACACCCAGAAAAGGACTCTGAATTCATCCAGGTTTTCTCCACCATGAGAGGTTTATTACCCAACATTATTCATTTTTTCCTCTTTCCTTCCCCTGGTGCCTGCGTGCACCCCCCAACACTCTGCTTGTTAAATAAACAGGTTTTTTTCACTTTCCTCCAAGAAATTCCTGAGAAAGGGGGAAGGGAGTTTTCCAACCCTACTATTTGCAGAGGAGACGCCCCTAGTCTTCCTCCTAATTTTGTCTCAAACTGGGACAACTCTATTCTGCAGTTTCGGGGAACTGAAAATTTCTATTCTCTATGTTATTTATCACATTCCCCCTTTTTTCTTGAGACTATGTCTCTTTTTAGACAAGTCTCAACACTTCATTTTCCAGCACAGTGTTACAGCAATGTCTTGGAGTGAGTTATTATGATAGTATATTCCATGATCCTCTGCTTTGTGCCCAAAATTGGTTGCTGTATCTTTAACGCCCAGGACTGGATGTGTGTATGTGTGTGGGGGATAGAGTTTCTGTTGCTGTATGGGCTTTTTTAAAGTCTCACTGCCCAAGTTTTCCATGGTTCAGTGCAGCATGATTTTTTTGCTTGGCTAGCTTGGTTTTTTTGGCCCAGGCAAAAAAGCTTTTCCTTTCCTTAGCTTTGGAGAAGCTGTAGTAGCGGTCTTTGGACTGTCTTGAGGTGAACTGAGCAGCTGCTTGTCGGAGACGGGGGACATTCGTGCCGGCAGAAGCGGAGCAGCTCCTGAGTGTCCTGTCGGGGAGAAGACACACCGAGCCACTCCAGCCCAGCTGCCTCACCTGCCACGACCATTCTGTGGAGCTCTGCCATGGGGAGGAGTTTGACACCAGATGAGCCACCAGGCTTTCATCATGGTGGAACTGATCTGTGATAGCTCCTGTTTTGCCATCTTGTGTCACGTGTCGCGAGCGGGTATTCCTCCGGCATTTTGGGTCTTTGTTCCAGTGTGGGGGGGTTGAGGTCTGACAGTTTAATACCTAGCAGTTATTTACTTTTTTCCCCTTGCCTTGTGAGCATTCTGTTTGTTAATAAACCCTTACTTTTTTTCACTTTCATCTATTAGTATTCATTTCCTATTGGTAGAAGGGCATTGTTGGAACCCTTTTAGAGAAGACGACTCATTCCAGAGTATCCTCTTTCAAATTGTCTCCAAACTGAGACAAACAGCTATAACATTGAATCATAATATAAGCAAGTACACACACTACAATGATTACAATGACTGCCACGAATGCATTTCATAGCAGTCTGAAATTTGGTAGCCATGAAGTAAGCCAATCCCACCAAGAATAATTTTTTCTTTCTGCCACTCTTCTCCTGCTCTTTCTATCAAGGTGATTCCTGATTGTTGAACTTCAAACCCATCACTGATATAAGTGCAACATTCCTGTCCTATAATAGCACATGTTCCTCCTTGGCTAGTAAGCAGATAATCTAAGGCCATGCAGTTCTGTAGAGCCCCATTCCTCCCAACATTATTTGAGAACATATCCAGCAATTAGTTATATTTAATATTTTAGCTACTTTGATCTTTAAATTTTCATAAGAATTTTCATGACTAATCCCTTGGTGAAACTCTAAAAGTGTTTTTGTGAACAAAGATTTTGGTTAACTATCAAGATACAGATATAAGTAATGCTTTAGTTACAAGATTATTCATTCTTTTTCCTCAATCTTATTCTGGTTGGGGACAATAATTTTGTGGTCCACTGAGCAGATGCCTTTTTAATTCTAGAATAATGCACCCAAGGTCCTTTGCTGTTCAGCTTTTCCGTGGTGTATATGGTTAACAATACTTGGTAGGGTCCTTTCCACTTCAGATGGAGAGGTGTCGGGTCCCAATCTTTGAGGTACACCCAGTCTCCTGGTTGAAATTCGTGCACTGGTGTGTCCAGTTCCGTTGGTCTGGCGACGACAACTGCCTAAGTCCTGCAATGTTTTACCTAAAGATATGAGGTGGTTATTGAGGTCTGCCCCACCTTTAACAGGCACATTCCCTGGGATGTGTGGAGTTTGATAGGGCCAACTATAAAGCAGCTCGTAGTGGCTTAATTTTTCTGTTCCCCTAAGTTGGATCCTAATTCCCAACAAAGCAATTTGGGAGCTCTTGCACCCAAGTCAATGAGGTTTCTTGGCAGATTTTACTGAGCTGCAGCTTAAGAGTATAATTCATCCTTTCCAGTAGCTTGTAGCCAGTATGGAGTGTGTAAGTCCCACTGAATTCCCAAGGCCTTGCTAACTTGTCCCCCTATTCTTGCTGTAAAATGAGACCCTCTGTCTGATGACATTGCTAGACAAACTCCAAAGTGTGGAATTATTTGATTTAACAATATTTTCACTATTTCTTTTGCCACGGTGGGACAGGGAAACACTTCAGGCCACACAGAAAAGGTATCCACTAAGACTAAAAGATATTTAAAGCTGTCTTTGCGTGTGTCCTGGGTTAACCAAAAAATGATGTATTCTATCACCACCCACATAATTCCTTGATAAGCTGGATTGTTACAGTTAGGTAGTTACACACCTGGTCCCTGAGGCTATGCACATCATGTGAGGTGGGGTGGTACTCCTTATCTCAGCTGTGATAACTATCCCGGCCAGTAGCGAGCACCACCCATCCTGAGTGGATTATCTCTGTTAATGGCCTATTACTGAATTGGATAAGCACCAACCAATAGAACGTCAGGGACATCCCCTTCCATTGTGGAAATCCCCACCCCCGGGGGAGACACGAGTAAGGAAATACCACATAAAAACAGGCTTGGGGTTTGAGAGAGAACACAACCACCACTGTACAACCAGAGGACGGGAACAACAACCACCACTGGACAACCAGAGGATGGGAACACCACCACTGGATAGCCAGAGGACTCCGGACAACCAGACCATGGGATACCCAGAGGACTAGACCTTCATCACCACTGGACAACCAGAGGATGGGACCATCACCACTGGATACTCAGCGGACCAGGACTTTCTACAGGACTACTGCTTTCAACAGGACTGCAACCACTGCCAGGTTGTACCATGGTTCTGCCAGTTTAAGCCTGTGTTTTCTGTATTACTGCATTTATTATAACCTTTCTATTAAAATTGTAATTCTGACCTAAAATCTCTCTTGAGGTATTTGTGTGGGGTTAATTTCCCCTGCTGGTTCACGTTCAAACCAGCACAGCGTGGAAGCTCTGTAAAGTTAATTTGCCAATAATCTCCCAGAGACTTACCAGATTTGATAGCCCCTATCACTATATTTCCTCAGGAACTATTACTTGTCCAATAAGGATGACTGCCTATCGACCAGGAAGAAATCTAGCTTGTAATGCTTCAATTAACTGACAATCTTTTGCACTATATTCTGGCTTAATACCTAGTAGACTAATCTCTTGTTGCGGAACAAAAACATGGATGCCTTTTTCTGCAGCCTCTTTAGCCACCCTGTTGGCCAAGTTATTTTCACATTTTGGCCCTATTTTATTTGTCTGGTGTGTTCTACAGTGCACAATTGCAACTTCAGCTGTTTTTTGTACTGCTTCCAATAAGTGTAATATTTGTGTCCCATTTTTGATCAACGTACCTTGTGCTGATAACAAACCTCTCTCTCTCTCTAGATTTCTCTGTGGGCATGCACTACACCAAAAGCATACTTAGAATCTGTCCAGATGTTTACTTTTTCTTTTTGTGCAGTTCAAATGCCAGTGTTAGAGCAACCAGTTTGGCCTTCTGTGCTGAAACATCTGATGTTAGAGCCTTAGCCTGAGTTACCATGTGCAGGGTAGTCACTGCATATCCTGATGAGCGTTTTCCATTGCAAACAAAGCTGTTTCGGTCTGTGTATAGTTCCCAATCCAGCTTCTCTATCGGGCTGTCCTTTAAATCCAGTCAACTGGAATAAACTTCCTCGATTGTTTGTAAGCAATCATGTTCTGGAGTACTGTCTACTTTGGTGGCAGACAGAAACATAGCAGGATTAACAATAGAGGTGTTTTTGGGGGTCCACTAGTACCACTTAGTACTTAAACATTCGGCTGGGGACAGCCAGTGGCCCCCCTTTTGTTGCGAGACTGTACCACATGTGGTACATAGACCATCCTGCTTTGTCCCAGAGTCAATTTACAAGCTTCCTGAATCAGCAGCACTGTAGCTGTGACTGCTCACAAATAGCTGGGCCGTCCTTGGCATACGTGAACAATTCAAAAGATCTTGTGGGATCTGGCAAGCCTAAAGCCGGATCCTTCATGAGTGCTTTCTTAAGTTGTTTGAACACAGCCCGAGTATCATCAGTCTGTATAATAAAATCTTTATGGGCAGATCTTAAAAGTCCATAAAAAGGTTGGACTGGTAATCTGTAATTACTGGTCCACTACCCAACCATTCTGAGAAAGGCATGCAATTCTCTTAGAGTTTGTGGCTTGTGCTTAGTTTCCTTTGATCTAGGAGAATTTCAAAACCCAGGAACGTCACAATCTTCTTCATCACTTGGGCCTTCTCCCTCGATACCCTGTAACCATTTAATCTTAAAAAGTTTAACAATTCAACAGTTAGGTCTCAGCACTGTTCTTTATTTTTGGTGGCTAGCAGGATATCATCAACATATTGTAACAGAGCCCCTTGCAGATTAAAGGCCTTCCATTATTCTAATTCCTTTGCCAGTTGATTCCCAAAAATTGTGGGGCTATTTTTAAATCCTTGTGATAATACAGTTCTGTCTGTGGATTTTCTCACTTAAATGTGAATAGTTCCTGGTTGTTATGGCTTAGAGGTATATGGAAAAAGGCATCCTTTAAATCTATTACAGTGAACTATTCCAAATTTTCTTTTAGCATGGTTAAGAGTGTATATGGGTTACCTACCATACTATTTTATTAATTTCTCTTAAGTCCTGTACTAACTGATAATCTTTACCATTAGCCTTTTTGACTGGCAGAATTGGAGAATTATATCTAGACTCACATTCCACCAATAACCCTGTCCTGATTTGAGAAAAAATCAGGAGGAAGACAAGGGGCGTCTCCTCTGCAGTCGGGTTAGAAAACTCTCTTCCCCCCACCTCAGGAATTTCTCAGGGGAAAGTGAAAAAAACCTGTTTATTTAACAAAATGGGGGGGGGGGGGGGGGGGGGGGGAGTGCACGCAGACACCAGGGGAAGGAAAGGGAAAAAAATGAATAATGTTAGATAATAAACCTTCTCACGGTGAAGAAAACCTGGATGAATTCAGAGTCCTTTTCTGGGTGTGGCTCTGCTCTCTCTCTCTGGAGCTAGGGTAAGGTGTAGGCCCCCCCTCCGGGCCCTGATGTGAGGCCTCCAGTGATGGTATTCCAGAACGGAGTTCAGTTGTACACTTCCAGAGGAAGAGGGAAAAAAACAACAGTCCCAGGAAAAACTTCTTGCAGGCTATCTAAAAAGCAGACTTTTAAACTCTTTGTCTCTCTCCTGAGAAACAGAGCCGAGAGCTGGCTAGAGAAAAAAGGTAAAAGTGCTCCCTTCTCCTGCAGCTGCAGAAGCGGCTGTATTGGGTCTGACTGAGGTAGAGTTCAGCAGCCCTCCCAGTGCTGTGCTTTGCATTGGGAGCTGGAAGGGTGTTGATAACACAGCAGTGTTTTGGCTACTGCTGAGCAGCGCTGTCTCTCTAACGTTCCTTCCCCCATCAAGGGGTTGGGAGTGGGCAAGTATGGATGCTGAAAAGCTTCAGCAGAGACATTTTCCAGCTTCTTGCACTCTGTGAGAAGCTGTCCTTTCTCACAGAAGCTATGTAAACAGCGATATGTTTTTCTAACGACACTTCTTCATATCATACACTTGTGGACTTGTTATTATACCGAACGCACAAATATTTGGAGTAAGGCGTTGCAATAGCCTGGCCAATCATCCTGAGAGGTGGATGGCCGAGGGACCAATGACCTTATGACTTTCAAGCATACTAAAGGTATAAAATAGGTCTTTATATTAATAAATAAATCCACTTTTCACTGACTCTCGGATCGTGATTATGTTGTGATTTCTCTCCGATCCCGAGAAAACAGCGACAGGCAAGAACCTGGGAGGCGACACAACCAGGCCAGCTGACCCAAGTTAACCAAAGGGATATTCCATACCATATGATGTCAGCTCAGATATAAAAGCTAAGGGAGAGACGAGGAACGGGGGGAGCATCCATTATTCTGTAATGTTTGCCTTCCTGAGCAACCACTACGCGTGCTGAGGCCCTGCTTCCCGGGAAGTGTCCGAACATCGCTCGCTGATGGGAAGTAGAGATTGACCTTTATTTTCCTTTTTGCTTATGCGCGTACAGATCTTTGCTTGTTTCTGTCCGTCACTTTAATAAACTGCCTTATCTCAACCCACTGGTTATTTTTCCAGCTTATTCTCTCCCCTGTCCCACTGGGAAAGGGAGTGATAGAGCGGCTTAGTGGGCACCTGGCACCCAGCAAAGGTCAAACCACTACAGCGGCGAACATGGGGGTGTGAGCGTCCTTGAAGAAGCTGTGCTGAGAAATTCGTCTGGCAGCTTTAAAGGCAGAGAGTTCATGTCTGGCATAGAACAGGCAATAGGGGATACAGCATCATAAAGTCACCCCAAGACATTCCACCCCTTATCCCATATCGTCGGCTTAATGCCCAAACTAATAAATTCTAACTCTACATACACACAATTATACATACATATATATATACATATATACAGCTATATACAGATAGTAGCAGTGACATTCAGCACACAGTGGTATTTACACGTGGTTCTCACCCAACATCAGATCTCCCTGTGGCACACAACGTTGTTCCATCTCTCTACATTACCCACCATGTGTAACCTGGTCCCTGAGCAAAGACAACCCCATGGATGGGTTTGTCTGTACTTGAGGCAGCAGTAATCCAAACAGTCTTTCCTAACAGTCCTCTAACATGTACTACTGGGACCTTGTCTCCATCTATTGTACGCAGGGATTCAGATTGGGCAGAGCCTGCTCAGTTTATAGAGCCTCGGGTGTTAACTAATCAGGTGGCCTTTGCTAAATGCTGCTCCCAAATTTTGAAAGATCCCCCACTCAGTGCCTTCAAGGTGGTTTTTAGCAATCAATTGCACCACTCCACTTCGCCTGCAGCTGGTGCATGGTAAGGAATATGGTACATCCACTCAATGCCATGTTCTTTAGCCCACGTGTTTATAAGGCTGTTCTTGAAATGAGTCCCATTGTCAGACTCAATCCCCTCAGGGGGACCATGCCTCCACAGGACTTGCTTTTTCAGGCCCAGGATGGTGTTCCGGGCAGTAGCGTGAGGCACAGGGCAGGTCTCCAACCATCCAGTGGTTGCTTCTACCATTGTGAGGACATTGCGCTTCCCTTGGTGGGTTTGTGGCAGCGTGATGTAATCAATTTGCCAGGCCTCCCCATACTTGGACCACCTTCCCCCATACCAGAGGGGTTTCACCCGCTTGCCCTGCTTGATGGCAGCACACGTCTCACAATCTTGGATGACCTGAGAGATACTGTCCATGGTCAAATCCACCCTTCGGTCTCGTGCCCACTTATAGGTGGAATCTCTGCCTTGATGACCTGAGGCATCATGGGCCCATCGAGCTAGGAATAACTCCCCTCTGTGTTGCCAGTCCAAATCAATCTGTGACACCTTAATTTTGGCAGCCTGATCTATCTGTTCATTGTTGCAGCGTTCCTCATTAGTCTGACTCTTGGGTACATGGGCATCCACATGGCAGACTTTCACAGTCAGTTTCTCTACCCGAGTGGCAATGTCTTGCCATTCCCCATCAGCCCAAATTGGTTTTCCTATGCGCAGCCAATCGGCCTTTTTCCACCTTTCCAGCCACCCCCACAGAGCATTGGCTACCATCCACGAGTCAGTGTAAAGGCAGAGCTTTGGCCGTTTCGCACTTTCAGCAATGTCCAAGGCCAACTGGATGGCTTTGAGCTCTGCAAACTGACTCGATCCACCTTCTCCTTCAGTAGCTTCTGCAACCTGTCGTGTACGGCTCCATATAGCTGCTTTCCATTTGCGGTTCGCCCCCACAATGCAACAGGAACCGTCTGTGAAAAGAGCATATCGGGTTTCTTCTGGCGGCAGCTGGTTTTATGGTGGGGCTTCTTCAGCACGTGTCACTTGCTCTTGTTCCTCTTTGTCTGCCAGACCAAAGTTCTCTCCTTCAGACCAATTTGTAATTATTTCCAAGATCCCAGGGCAATTTGGATTTCCAGTACGGGCGTGATGTGTGATTAGGGCAATCCACTTACTCCATGTGGCATCAGTGGCATGATGGGTAGACGGAACCTTTCTCTTGAACATCCACCCAAGCACTGGTAGTCGGGGTGCCAGGAGAAGTGCCTCTGTGCCATTTACCTCTGAGGCAGCCTGAACTCCCTCATAGGCAGCCAGGATTTCTTTCTCTGTTGGGGTGTAGTTCACTTCGGACCCTCTATAACTTCGACTCCAGAATCCCAGCGGTCGGCCTGGAGTCTCGCGAGTCACCTTCTGCCAAAGGCTCCAGGAGAGACCATTGTTCCCGGCTGCAGAGTACAGCACATTCTTTACCTCTGGTCCTGTCCTGACTGGGCCAAGGGCTACTGCATGAGCAATCTTGTTTGATCTGGATGAAGGCCTGTTGCTGTTCAGGGCCCCAGTGGAAATTGTTCTTCTTGCGGGTCACCAGGAAAAGAGGGCTTACAATCTGGCTGTATTCAGGAATGTGCATTCTCCAGAAGGCTATGGTGCCGAGGAAGTCCTGTGTTTCTTCTTGCTGGTCAGCGGAGACATCGCTTCAATCTTATTGATGACTTCAGTGGGAATCTGATGCCGTCCGTCTTGCCATTTAACTCCCAGGAACTGGATCTCTCAGGCAGGTCCCTTGATTTTGCTCTTTTTCATTGCAAAGCCAGCTTGAAGGAGAATCTGGATGATCTTTTCCCCTTTCTCAAACACTTCTGCTGCCGTGTTCCCCCACACAATGATTTCATCTATGTACTGCAAATGCTCTGGAGCTTCACCCTTTTCCAGTGCAACCTAAATCAGTCCACGGCAGATGGTGGGGCTGTGCTTCCACCCCTGGGGCAATCGGTTCGAGGTGTACTGCACGCCTCTCCAGGTGAAGGCGAACTGAGGCCTACACTCTGCTGCCAGGGGAATGGAGAAAAATGCATTAGCAATGTCAATAGTTGCATACCACTTTGCTGCCTTGGACTCCAGTTCATACTGGAGCTCCAGCATGTCCGGCACAGCGGCACTCAGTGGTGGGGGAACTTCATTCAAGGCACGATAGTCCACTGTCAGTCTCCATTCCCCATCAGACTTGCGCACAGGCCAGATGGGACTGTTGAAGGGTGAGTGGGCTTTCCTGACCACCCCTTGGCTCTCCAGATTGCGGATCATCTTATGGATGGGGATCATGGCATCTTGATTCGTCCGGTACTGCTGGTGATGCACTGTTGAAGTGGCAATTGGGACTCGTTGTTCCTCTACCTTCAGGAGTCCTACTGCAGAAGGATTTTCTGACAGTCCAGGCAAGGTGTTCAATTGCCTGATGCCCTCTGTCTCCACAGCAGCTATTCCAAAAGCCCACTTGAGTCCTTTTGGGTCTTTGAAATAACCACTTGGGAGAAAGTCTATGCCCAGAATACACGGGGCTTCTGGACCAGTCACAATGGGATGTTTCTTCCAGTCTTTCCCAGTCAAGCTCATCTCAGCTTCCAGCAAAGTCAACTCCTTTGATCCCCCTGACACACCAGAAATAGAAACAGGTTCTGCCCCCATGTCCCACTGGCATCAAAGCACGTTGGGCACCAGTGTCAACCAAAGCTTCATATTTCTGTGGCTCTGTTGTGCTAGGCCATTGGATCCACACAGTCCAGAAGACCTGGTTCTCCCCAGCCTCTACCTGGCTAGAGGCAGGGCCCCTCTGACACTGGTCTTGGGAATATATACGGGAGGTACCTTCCAGTGGGTCAGACTCTTGTCCAGGGGAAACTGGCACTGCACTCACTCTCACTGACTTCCCCTTTACTTTCTCCTTCAGCTCTTGTACTCAGGCTGCTCGGACATGGGTAGGTTTCCTGTCCCACCCTCTCATGTCTTCTCCATGGTCAAGTAGGAAGTACCACAATTCCGTCCATGGGGCATATCCACTCCCTTTTGCTGGGGGGTGCCTGGCTCTGATGTCGGGGGCTCTGCTTCGCACCGATGCCACATAAGGTCTGCTCTCCCTCCTCTCCGTCCTCATCTCCGCCTTTATCTCATCTTTCAGACTCCTCACTATAGCAGAAACCTGAGCCTTTATCATGCCATGAACCATGCTTTCATAATTCCTGAGTTTGTTGACTACAGAACCCACAGTCTCTCGGTTGTCCTCAACAGTTATTGTTGCCAGGAAACTGGAGTATTTGGGTAGCTCGAGGTGTGCCAGGCTCCACAACATTTGCGGTGTGCATCTAACCTTGTCAGGGTCGTTACCGTGTTGCCCGTCCCTTCCAAGGAGAATCTCTAACACCGCCAGTTCTTTCATGCCTTTGATCCCATCCTCAGTAGTCTTCCGGGGCATTCTCTGATGGTGCTCCCGTAGTCTTTCTCTTTGGACGAACCTCTCCCTTACACTTGTTATGAGTCGCTCCCAGAGAGGAAGAGGCCCTGGCTCCCTCACGAACACCTGGTCAATGCCTGCATCCTTGGTCAGGGATCCCAAATACCTAGTTTCACCACTATCTAGTTGGATACCTGGGCCCATAAGGTCCCAAACTCGAGTCAACCAAGTTGAAAATGCCTCGTGCCCCCGTTTCACAATGTCAT
>JACAXG010000509.1:0-15000 GCA_018881555.1 Amblyornis subalaris
AAGAGGTTGTCTTTTCTAAGGTATGTCAAGGCCTGAAAACCCACTAAGTGGTAAGTGTACAGCTCTGACCTGACTAAAGCGGCAGTGGCCTGCAGGCTGCAGAGAGCTCTCAGCTCTGTATCTTTCTAAGCCATTCACAAGTTAATGCCTCATGAAGAGAAATACTTCCCATGAAATTCATTTAGTTGCTGTTTAAACAGTAAATAATCCAAAGACAGGAAGGTTTATAACTACCCCTGCTAGAACCAAACACATCAGAGGAACAACGAGAAATATATCTTACAATAGTAACTTTAGTCAATGACCCTGCAGTCTGACACACAGTTACAAATCTAAGCATCAGAAATTGTAGCCTCACTGCAGAGCAGTGAGGCATAGTTCTTGAAAATACTCAACCAGTCAATCAAGCAATACCATAAGATTTATTCAAGTGAAAAATGTCTAATTTTTTTAAGAATATCTTTAAACTGTATAAACAGAAGGAAGCTCAATTTTAAATACAATGGCTTTGAAGCAGAAGCTGTCCACCCTACTACCCATTTGTATTGCATTATTATGCAGCATGCTCAAACTGAGTTAACAAATGGCAAGTAGAGCCAAAAAAACCAGATTTGCCAATATACCGCTATGCTGGAAAGTGAGATCAAAATAATGTTTTCTTGTCATCTTCAACATATAACTTTGTATATGCTGCCTATTATCAAATATGTCTATCTTATGTAAGCTTGTGCACACTCACAAGCATCTAAGTATTTGTCTGCATACGCACAACCTGCAGAATGAGCTAAATAAGCAAGTTGGAATTTTTAAGGAAAATGTAATTTTAAAATTCCATATTTATCATGAGCAGTGACATGAGTGCCCCGAAGATAATGATCTAGATAGCATAGTTGAAAATTATATTGTTCATGTGAGTTAGAAACCTACTGTGGGAGCCGGAACCATTAATCTGTGTGTATACCTACATATTCCTCTATATCAGTACCTCTATCTATACACTGCAGCAGAGAAATATTAGCTAACAATAGATGCATCTAATCAAAATGCATGTGAATGGTATGTACTATGCACTATCGTTTCTTTCTGCAATTAATTTAGAATTCAACAGAATAATATGAAGTCTTTTACTACTTAATTAAAATTTTGTAATGCCTGTTTTACCAAGATGAATAAAATGCATAAATTGTATGAGGTGACATCTAATGCACACAAAAAAGAGAAATGTAAAAAATCAGAACAGTGGGTACATTAAACTGATTCTTAATAATTGAAACCAATTTAATCATTTGAGATTATTTTATCCTAGCTGACGTAATACTGTAGCAGTTTTATTCTAATTATAACCTGTTTCATTTTACTCTGCCTTTCTAGTTAATTATTACAGTCAATTTGTAAAATGACATGGTTCCACATTTGCATAGGTCACTATTAAATAAATGAATAGCTGAAATTACTCTAGCATTGAAGTGTCAACTTTGGTAGAAGTCAAGAGGACTTCAAATGTTCTTCTAACACCCCTTAATGTGTTAATGACCACTATTAAACTGCAATTAAAAGGCCAGAGAAAAAATGCACGAAACAGTTAATAGAAAAATAGCAGAGACACAATTAAAACACTTTGGTTTTTGACTGATAGAAAATAAAGGGATATGCTGAAAGAAGTATAGTATGAATCTATGCCTAACACATGACAGAACTGACAGTTTAATGATAACAAATCATAGGCTGCCTTTTTTTGGAGCATTACACGTCAGCTTGACATTAACATCAGTAGTAAACAAGACAATGTAATGATTCCACCTTGTATTTAAATTGGTACTTATTACACTACTAAATAATAGCTTTAAATAACTTGGTGTCCAGGCTAGTGATGTTCTCTGTTTTCATGAGGCAGTACTGAAAGATATGTTTAAGTTTTTTGTCATCTTAAATAAAGGATATATGTGTGTCTTAGCTGTGCAGCCTACCATGTTTGCATCTGAAACCTTTCCTGAATCCATAACACTGTCATTAGGCTTGTTTGCTCATGAGAGGAATAAGTAGTGATGATCAAGTCCTAACTCAAAGCAGGTCAGATTTTTAGGTATCAAGTGGTGTGTATAACTCCTAGAAAGATCCTCAATTACTCAAAGCTATGCCAGAGCTGTCATATTAAACACTCTTACTTCAAAAGCATACTTTACCGAGAGATGAACTGAGTAGTATGGAAATGGTATGTGTGATTCCAAAAATTAAATTATATTCAATATAAAAATCAAAATTATGTCTGAAAATTTAAATGCATGTGTCAGAAATTTCAAAGTTATGGTTCCCACAGGAATTAAAATTCGACCTCCAAGTGCATAGGTAGTATTTTCTACTACTGTTATATTTTAATCATTCATATAATCTATATCTCTGTGATCTAGAGGAGTTATGTTTGCCATGGGAAATATGACTTCTTCATTTTCTATTATTATTTGTGTGTTGTGCATGCTCATCCATGAAATTAAATTAGTTTATGGGATAAATCCTGTTCTCGGTTACACCGTGTAAAACCAGGCTTGTTTTAGTGATTCAGTGGATTTAAGTAATTTCATTAATATAAACAAACTTATTTAGGCTTTCTTATGCTAACTAGAACAGAATTACTGCGCTTCCTAAAAGTTCATCTGTGATATTGCTTAGTCTTTTTTAAACAGGCATTACTTCTTAGATCAGCAGACTAAATCACCATTGGTCCTTCTTATCATTATATCTTTTCAATTATGCAAAAGAAGCAAAAATCTAGATCAGTGTGTTATCTCTTTTTTTTTTCTGTTTACTTCACACAATAACTTGCATATTTCATGCATTCTTCTATAAATCAGTATGAAAACAAAACAGGTGTTCCCTTTCCCCCATGTTTATTTTATTAGGCATAAAATGTACTGTCAGACAGCCAAAAAATTTGGAGGAAGATTCAAAAACTACATTCTATATTCTTATATGAGGGCAAAATTATGGTTGTAGATGGCCAGGTTTAAAGGATGTTTAGGCATTTAAAAATGTAGATAGGTTCCCAAAGGGATTTTAAAAGGTTAGATTATTTGAAAATCCTGCTAGGCACCGGGTGTATTTCTTTGAAGTTCTCGTACATGTGCGAGTTCATGCATTGGAGAAAAAATGCACATAATCAATGAAATAATTGGAATAGATTCAACCGAAACCATTTCGTGGGCACCACAGATTTTCCTGTGCTTAAATCTGTTTGTGTCCAGATCAATGCCGCTTCATTTGCTGTTAAAAGTGGGAGATAGTATTTATATTGTACAGCTGCTGCACTAAATTGTCTATTATTTATAGCTTCTCTGTTTCAAAATCTCGTTTCTGTAAAACATTCAAGGTTCTAGTCTTGCTGAGGACTAAACCCCAGTTGAATGTGAATGGGAAAAATTAAAAAGAAAAGAAAAAAATTATTTTATCATGTTCAAAAAATTGCTAAAATATGTATTTTTCTGGGCTTTCTGTATTACAGAAACTTGCCTTTTAGAACTGCAAAGGATAAGAAACCTAAGTACACTTTCTTGGGGAATATGTTAATGCAGATTATTCGGTTGGGAAATCAGGTTCACTCGAAATCTATGTGTATGTGACCACGATGCTATATAACTTTTATAAGTTCAGTACCTAATCTCTTCTTGCCAGTGTCCTCTATGGGTTTTCCCTTTGCAAGGGTCCTTAGCACTTGTCGAGTACAAAGGAGAGCCCAACAGCCCCTGTGCCAGTTCTTGCTCCTTGTTGATGCAAACACAAGCCAGTTTACACCTGGGCTCATGCAGACAGGCAGAGAGGCACTGGTGCTGTCCTTGAGGTGTTTTACATGAACCTGTTCCCTGACCCTGGCCATCAGAGGAGTGTTGAGCTAAAACAAGAATGTGTCCCATTGCCCCATTGCCCAAACAGCACCATGTACCACTATGTACCACTGCTGGCCAGACCAGGGCAAGGGAAAGAAGCAAGTTTACGTTAAAGTACAGAAGGAGTGTTATCATTCCACAAATGGAATGCTAAACTTAAGGAAGAATAGAGTATATCATCACGAGCTCTAAAACAATAAGAAAGTATGAACATAGTTTGGGCTTTCTGTAGGAAATAACATAAACTTAAAAACTAAAGAACAGAAAGGGAGATGCAGAGGAATAACTCCATTATATGGTACCAAGCTTAAGTTTTCCTTAAAAATTTTGCTTGAAACCAAAGTGATGTTAGTTAATTTAAACACTTTAGTTAACCCATGATATTTGTAAACATTTTTCAACAGGTGGTTTTCAAACATCAGTTTGGAAGCACTACAAACCAGTGCTAGTAAGCACGTAGGAATGACAATTCGGGGACAAAAATTGCTCTTTTTATGTTTGGAGGAGAAAAATGTGAACTTACAAAAAACTTTAAACATGCCTGGATTTTTTTCAGTTTGCTTTTATTTTTCAAAAGTGTTTTGAAATCAAAAATCAAACCAAACCAAACCAGAAAAAACCCCATCCCATCTAGTAATTGCTTCGAAAAATATTTTGGTTGAATTTCATGGTCATATCATTAGAGAGGAACTTGACATGGAACCGAAGATACATAAATGTGTGTTTAATTGTAAAGTTAAGGAAAATGTAAATGTATTTAAAGCAGGAGTGACAGTTGTTGAGCATTGTGATGTATCATCTTGACATGAACTGAATGAGTTAGATTAGTGACTGACACTAGCAATGTCAGAATTTACATTGCAGCACACACAAAATCTGTGGGAATATAGTATTAGCACTTGGAGTAAGCAGTGATGAGTAATGAGATAAAAATTGACAGTGTCAATAGTCATATGTCCTCACAGTCAAAACAATGAACTATACTATATGTATGTATATTAATAAGTGTGTATATATGTCTGTCTGAAATATATCTACAGTAACTTTAATTACACTAAATTTCAAGAAGTAACAATCCAAAATCATACATAAGAAAAGGAATCTCAGTAAGGTCTGCTTAAACCCTCTGGAGTCTGATTTACTCTCTTTGTATGTTCACCACTGCACATGGTGTAGGCATGCACTGCTTGTGCTATTTCACTCACCAGAAACTCATCTAACATGTGCACAGCTATACAGAGGTAAAGGAAATACCCTCTTTTAGGAGGAGTACTTTTTAAAGTACTGTTTTGCTTGTTTAGTCAGAACAATAATAAGTTTTACAGGCACAAGGGGAAGGACATACATACTTACAGTAATATATGATGCCTTAACTATTAAAGAGTATCATGATTGAATGGTTAGTCCAGCTTGATAAAATTTGTCTCCAACCTTTATTGTTCAAAATATATTGAGCAAGTGACTCAAGGAATTGGGTCCAAAGTCCCCCTCACTTTAGGGTGCACTAATAGCACTGCAGATCATCCTATGTCTGGCAGGAGAGAGGACTGTGGATATCTGTCTCAGGATCTGTAAGTGTATCCAAGAGCTGCACCTCTTGGTCAGCTCTCACATGGTCAGAAGTATACAGGGCCCTGGACTAAGCAGGGAGAAGGTAGTTCCATCACATTCCTGAGCTACAACATACTGGTAAGTGAGAAGTTGTTTAAAGATCCTTTTGCAATGGAGAAACCTGTTATTGGTGCAATATGCAAGTTAAATTGCTTTTTCCTCAGTTTCTCTCTGAAATCACTTTGACAGGCTCAGTTTAAAGTTACTATTTCAATGCCAACTCTGGATAGCTACTGAAATGTTATAAGAACTACAGTAAGGTCTCAGTGGATAGATGAGTAGTATCTTTTTTTCCTTTCTCTCTAATTATATTTGTAATATCTTGACATGAGGTGGATGGAATAGATTATTGACTGCCACTAGCAGTGTCAGAAATAATGCTATGTTGTATCAAGAAATTATGTATTTTGCAGTCCACTATCATAAATACAGAGAGATACAAACTTGGGAAGAAACTGTGCATTCATCTGCAGCAGCCTGGAGTGGAGTCCTGAGTATGTTCTCCTGGTCCACCCACGGCTCCCACAGCAACCATTACAGTGCCCCAGGCATATGGTGGGCAGGACGAATCTTTAAAGATTAATTCCTCTCTATTTATTAAAAAGGAATCTTACACAACTTTGGTGCCATCTAAAATTAGTAATTAAAATAGGAAAATGGTGGTGTTTCATTGCTGTAGGGAGAAGGAAGGCAAAACCGTTCAGAAAATGGAAGCTGTCAGAAAAAAATAAAAACAAATACAGTGAAATAACGAAGAGTAATTGTACTTCCCATATGGAAGGAGAGCAACAGCAATGTCTCATTTAGATTTCTATTGCCTCTTTTTGAGAGGAAATGAAATAATGGGCATCCGCATGTTGTATCTGCTGTGATTTTGCTTCATTTTCCTTCTTTTTGTTGCTCTATAAAACAAAGTTAGCAGAATGATTTATGTGTCAGGTTTGTATTTCCAGTTTTTCTAATGGAGCAATTTTATTTTAAAATGTAAAACGTATTTTTTAACCTACCAGTGACATCATTCTCCACATTGGATCAATTATCTATGCACTGAATAAAGTTTAATTGAACCCTTTTAAATCTGTGCAGCTGTTGTGCAGTGAAATAGGCAGGTGGATTATCTCATTAGTATTAATCTAAATGTTTTGTGGTCTCTGCACATTTTAATGTGTGTGGTGTATATATTTGGTAATAATTCTTTAGTTGTTAAAAATAAGATAAGTGCTACAAGAAAACTTTGATAATAATTTATGTAATATTTGGTTCTTAAACAGGATGAATTAAGGGCATTAAAATGATGAGTGACTCCACAAAACCTATTCCAGCAGACAGAATGAATGAAAGTATTAATTTCAAAACTTCTGACCTATTTTAATTTTATTTTAGGAGTGCTCTGTTTTATGCATTGATGTTACTATCAGGATTTTAGCTGGTTTTCCTTCCAATCAGCTTAGCTAACTTAAATCCTTTTTTAAGGTTTACCAGCATCAAACATTTCTACCTCATCTTCCAGGAATCTATTTTCAAAAGATATTATTTGTTCCTAGGACCAAATTCTGACACTGCTTACACAAGTGATTCAGGAATAAAGCTGAAAAAATGGGCCAGGACCACAGCATGTATAAAATATTATAAAGCAACTGAGCTGTATTAGCTTGACTATCTGAGAATGTAGCCCATGATATCCAGACCTGAGGGTGGAGGATTGGYGGGAGTTCTGCTTGGGGACAATGTATCTCTGAGCTACCACCGAACCTGCTGGATGCTAATGTCAGGTAGCACTGAAGTTGCTCCATGAGAAGCTGGCCTGGTGAATATATCCGGCATTTAAAGGTCAATTTTGTGCATTTGCTCAAGTCCAATAAAGAGAGCACTTAGGGAAGAGGAAGGTATGCTTCACATTACTACCAGAGGGAACCCCTCAGCGGGCACTGAGCTGAGTCCAGCCTTGCCAGCTCTGAGGGGGTAAAGGTGTGAAGTGCCACACAGGTAATCTGCTCCCATATGCTGAGAGAGCGTGCTTGGCACTGCAAAGAAGGCTTCGCTTGGAGCATTCATGGACTCACATTTCTTTTGGCATACTGCGATATTTCAAATTGGTTAATTTAAAAACTGTTGTGTTTTGTCTCTGTTTTCAACTTTGATTTGTACCAGAAACTTTCAGAGTTAAAATAGAATTCTGTTGCCTTTCTCCTTGCTTTCCTTCCCTAAGGCTTGAACTAGAAAAGCAAATTTTCAAGCTCAGGACTTGTTGTCTGTGTCTCAGTGGAGGATGGGTAGCACACCCCAACATTAAAGAAGTTATACGTTGCTCTGGTATCTAAAAATAACATGGGGACAAATTCCCATAAATATAGATCCAAGGAAAACAGTGTCAGAAATACTGTACACATACAGTATTTAGCAACAACAATCTGAAGTTCTCAATAGAAGAACTAAAGGTGACTGAAATGACAAAAAGAAACACTTCCCTCGGTCTCAAGAGCCTCCTTTTTTTTCTCATTTGCTGCCATGCTGAAATGTTAAATTTGCTTTAGACAGCTTGGGCAGCACTTCTGTTGGACCACAGCGAATGGGCATCCTGACCTGTGAGAATACCCAGCAGCAAGTTTTTAAACATTGTTAAACATGATTCTGAGCCTCATAGTAAAGAAGTATTACAGTTAAATGTTATTTTCATTACTCTGATCCATCTTTTAAATCTCATTCTAATCTTAGAAAGATTAAGAGACAAATGCACAACATGCAAGAAAAGTGTAAAGGTGTGCTTGAGAGGGGGCTATGAGGAAAATACTTTAGGAATGTCGTTGCCAACAAGAAATGCTGCTACATTTTATGTACCTCCCAACAGCTGACTGTAGAAGCTACTTCAGCTSCAGCTCAGTTGTACAGCCTGGGGGATTAGTGAAAGAGACCACCCTGGAGGTTGTTAAATGGAAAAAATAGTGTGTCTGCCAGCTGGGGGCCGATTGATTGCTGCTTGTGTGTGTAAGGCAGTGATGAGGGGGAGGTGGAGAGGTGATGGGATTTGCTCCTGAACAGTTGGTTTTGTGAAGGACTCTCACTGCCTCAAAGCTGGTGAGGCCCTTGCAATTGTCCTATAGTTTGTCCCTGAGTGGCTGCTAGATTTTCTTGCTGGAAAAATGTATGGATGCATGATAGTCCTGAAGAAAATGTGATTATTAGCAAATGAAGCAGCTTCCTCTTTCCTGGTACTGAGCACCCTCACAACCCACTGCATTTGGCTGCATACAGGATAAAACCCTGCAAGAACTATAAGACTATAAGGTCCTTCTCCATATGTGAGAAGGACTTGCAACAAGAGCTTAGGGATTTCACTAAGAATCATAAAATGGTGCATAGCACTATTTTGTTCCAGGAAAATTAGATTCTTTGCAGATGATTTGTGGAAATTGTCTCTCTTTCTGGGCCTGAGGATATTCAGGAGATTAAGCAGTGTGTTTTTCAGTCTTTCTAATCTACAGTTTTGTTTATAAAACCTAAATTAAATCTCTACATGCAAATGAAATGGCTTAGTTATTACTGCAGGCAGAGGCTATCAACTGTGGTCTGTCTTACCCTACATGTAAACACGAATTAAAAATTTTGTGCATGTTTATCTAAATGCGGGGCATTTATCTGAAGTGATAAACTCTTATCTCTTGTTTGATTATACTAATATTCACTTCTTTTTTCTACTGCTGCTAAAACTGTCAGCATTATTTGTCCAATCAGGGAACCTGAGATACCTAAACATTAACCATCTGTGATGCTGAAATTTCATACATTATTTTTGCTTCGTTTTCTGTCTTTTGATTTCTAATCTATGTCAGAGTAGTCAATTTTACTGATGGCTGTTCAGTTTTGTCAATATTCTTTTGAGGAAGGCTTTTGTCAGAGATATTTTGATAGTCCCATTAATGTAGCTCCACGAGCTATCCTTTGCCCAGGGTCTTGATGAGGTGATCGAGGAGTTCTAGAACATTTCCATTTTTAGCCAAATCTCTGACAGTTTTTCCTCATCACAGTCTGCTCATCAAGATCTCGTACATTGGGTACCAGGATAATTTTGGCAGCACATTGGTGGTTTTAGACAGGGGGAAAAAATGCTACAAGGAAAGTTTTACTCTGTCGCGGTAAGCTTGACATGAATCATTGCTGCTGCTGTGTGTTTCCGTATTGTAAACAGGCACCCTCAGAGAAGGAAAGTGCTTTCTGAAGAGAGAAATGCAGGAAAAAGAATTTTGAATTCCTACTGTCTCTGAAATTTCTAAGAGGACAAGACCTGACCAGAACTGGGAATAAGCACCAAGTTTCCCCAACTGCAGGGCAATTGTGTAAGTGAAGTGTCTGGTCTCCATTTCATAGGACAGAGGCAAAAGTATCTTCCCATATTTCCAGACAATCTTTGCAAAGAACAATTCTTATGTGGATCTCTGTGTTTAGCTGCAGAACACACATATTCCACAAACACAGTTTACCTGTTAGTGAATATGAGGTCCAGTGGAAGATATTGTCATCCACAGAAGTATTTCAATGCTGTTAACCTTCCCCATTGTTTGTACCAAGTGCTCAATGTTTGTACCAAGTGCTGAGATGCTGAAATTCCCTATTTCAGGAAAGGAGTCTACCACAATGGCCTTTGTAGTGAGACAGTCTGATAGCAGCTTAATTTCTCTGTTTCTGTATTATTTGTACTGCCTGGGTGATTTTTAGACTTGTGATATTTGCTGCCTTTGTATCTGTTGGGCAAGACATTATCCAGTGACCTATATTAATAATAAGAGTGATTGATGCCCGAGATATTTTAAGCCTGGTCTTGTCACTCCTTTACCTTTTGGTACCCTGCCGATGCAGAACAGGCTTCCTCCACTGGAGGATGAGGCAAGCCCTTTCTGCATCAGACTGCTGCCCAAAGCCCTTTTCTCCCTCTCGTCTCTTTAGTCCTCCCTGCCCTTTTCCCCCAGTTAAGCAGCTCCAGCTGCTGGTTGTGTGTTTATCTTTGCAGACAAGTAGCTGTCTATTATTTTCATGCATCACTTGGCCATTTCTATGTTCTTCATCCTCTGTGGCTGGTGAGGTACATGTCGTATCCACACATGCAGTCTCACAGAAGTGTCTGATTGTGACCATTTCTAGTAATACTATGTGAAAAGGAATCAGTATAATTGTGATACAGATTATTTGATATTACCGTGAGAACTTCAATAAGGGTAAGTTTCTTCTACAATACTACAGAAAAATAACAACATCTTACAGTGAAATCCAGTGATATTTTAAAATGGTATCAGTCTTTTAGAGTTATCCAATTATAAAATATATGGAGTGTCTATTTTTGCATAATAAAAGACAATTTTGTGAAATACAAAGTGTTTGAGGATGGTGAAATGGCTATAGGTTGCCAAAATCTGCAGCTGGATGTGACATTCTGGAAAGATATCAGCAGGGAATTGAATAATCTCAGTTCCCCACAGTCCACCAGCCACCTGATTTCAGTTTCTTCATATTTGTACACATGTTCTTGTTTATTACATAATGAAAATTTGACACATGTAAACGTACTACGTTAAGTGGGATTTGAAGGTGGGCTTTAGCTGGAGAAATCCTATAAAAATGTCTAAACTCATTTTTTTCTTTCAGGCCAGAGGGTTTTAGAGAGATCAACTTTCTATGTGGCAGCTGGGCTCCCTGTGGTGCTGTATTTTATTTTATACTTTATAGCATGTAGCTTCTAGATTTAAAAACAAAACGTACTATTCACTTCCTGAACAGACTTGAAACTGAATTAGAAAAATATTTGCAATACGTATAAATTGGGAGGGAATGTAACATACTATGTGAGATCCCTCTTATTCTCCAAAGGCCCTAGGAGCACAAACACAAATACAACTTAGCATGGGTGACATAAGGAAGGGATTCTTTCACCAGTATTCCACCGGGAAACCCTTTTCTCTCTTCTGAGGTGTTACTGAGTGACTGGTGTAGTCACCACCATCTAGATGGTCCTTTAATTCCTACACTCTGGCTGTGTCCATCTTGCTTCCCTATCCTCTCAAGGCTCCCAGGCTGCTCACCTTGCTACTTCTGTGTTGGCTCAAAACCTTACTTCTGATCTTTAGTCATTGCTATATGACACCAGCTTTACTTTTGACCATGTCTGCCTCCACAGAACCATACAGAATCATAGAATATCCTGGACTGGAAGGAATCCACAAGGTTCCCAATCTAAATCTCCCCTGACACAGCTTCCTGCCATTTCCTTGGGTCCTGGCCCTGGTCACCAGAGAGGAAAAAGAAAAAACTTTATGTTTTTTTCCTTTTTTTCCTAATTATCTGAATTGATTTCTCTCTACAGTATATTATATGAAATGGAAATTACTGATTTCAGGATTTACACTAACAACACACAGAATGACCCACTCCATGTACTTCCAGATTTCTAGGAGTCTATAAATTGCACAACTTGGCTTAAAATACCTAGGAGGCAGAAGAGGCTTGAGACAGTTTGAAAGTAATATACGTGGAAATTCAAACTATGTAACATCCCCCAGTCTTCCCAGCAACATGGATAGCTCCAACCATTAACTAAGTGTATGTCCATAACTGACATACTAATGATTTAATGAAAAGGTTTTCTAAGCAAATCCTCTTTTAATGAAGAAAATTCAGTGAAATCCAGCAGGGAACTTGAACTATATTTGTTTAATTTGCTTATATACACCACCTATGGAAATTAAGATGAAATCAGGGAATCAGAGGACTTCTGATGTTGTGGATAGGTAAAACCTTGCAAAATTCCATAGTGGAAATTCCTTTGGGGAAGAAATGGTGCTGGCAACCCTCAGCACTATCAGAAGCAACTTTTGCAGTTGCCCTTCATGTGGGAGTTGCTGATCAAACAGGCACTCAAGGCAGACTGGACTTCCTAGTTCAGTTTCTTTCAGTGGACTTCCTTGAAGCCCTTGTTAC
This sequence comes from Amblyornis subalaris, assembly GCA_018881555.1. Lineage (NCBI taxonomy): Eukaryota > Metazoa > Chordata > Aves > Passeriformes > Ptilonorhynchidae > Amblyornis > Amblyornis subalaris. Next base: position 12,456 of record JACAXG010000509.1, read on the forward strand.
AAACTAAAGTTTGTCTTCCCTTTCTTTCCATTCCCAAAGGAAAACACAGAGGGGAAGTGCATCCCTTGAGTGAACCTCTGTGTTCATGTGTCAGGACGACCCAGGAACGTGTAATCTGCACATCTCTCCTCCATCTTCACTGCACTGTGCTTCTGAATTTGAATCCTGAATGGGTCACATAAAGTGAAACGGAGTTTGGAGATTTACTGTAATCACATGCTGACATTTTCCCACGTCACTAACCTATCACATGATTTAGCAGGATTGTCAGCTCCTATGTGAAGGAGGATCAGGACAGAAATAGCAAGGGTGTTGTAAGATGTCATGGAGGCCTTCTGACAGCACAGTGTGGGAAGCTTGTGTGTTATTTGCTGCAGTCCCATCTTTTAAAAAAGCTCCTAAGGCTGTCATTTTGATATTAGCAAAAAAAGTAATTTACACTTAAAAAGACACCCTAACCCATAAATCTTAAAAGACGGTTCTGTTTTGAGCCTGAAAAAATAAAAAGTTTTAGGCCTAGTTCACAGAATATTCACAGAGTCTCCAACTTTAAAGTGGAAAAGTAGAAACTAAGTTTTCTGGCAAAAGTATGTTTTTTACAATTCATAAGCACTTTTTTCTCTCTCCATTCATAAAACCAAAGCTACAGAGCACTTCAGAAGATGGAATATTTTACCAAAACCTTATAGAAGTATTTACTCTAATCCACTTGCTTGCTTTCCTTTTCTCTGTCCATGTCTCACTTACACTCTCTGTCTTTCTCACTGTGTATATCTTCCTGTTACAAAACCATGCCTGTGAAATGAAGCTGCTCTTCCACTTCCAAGAATGTGAGAGTAAAGGTAGTAGGTGCCTTTTTTCATAAAAAAAATCCAGTGCTCTCTCACATCATTTGCTCCTTTAACCCTAAGTACCAAAACAAACCAGGGACAATCAGAGTGAGAGGAGAGAACTGAACATGAATGATTTTGATGATACTATGGTATCTCTGAGTCTCAGATTAAACAAAACCAAAAAGCTTTCTCTTAATTTTGCTTTAGAAACTGAAAATATCAAAAAGAGCATCTCTTTTGATTCTGATTTTGCACTTTGTTGTCATTCATTAATTTTCAGACAGTTTGGGAAGCTATGCTTACATCTTCTGGGATGTGTTAAGACACTTGCACTGGTACGGTAATGCAGCCAGACTCTAAAGAGATTGGCACTCTCTTTCATGGTCTCACTGAAAAGACTCTGGTAGGACAGCAGCTGTGTTGGTCTCCATGATACAGAGTGTGATAAAATTGCTTAGGAAGTAAGACAATTTATCACTGCTTAAAAAGGCAAAAAATACATGTATTGTTAAAAAAAATATATATTTAGTAACCAGTAGCAGAGAAGGGAGGTGAAAGCAATACATAGGGAAGATCATCCTAGCTGGTGTTTTTGGAGAGAAGGGGATTCATAAGAGTTTGCCACAGTCCTCCCTGGTAACACCTTTTGTGAATCCTCAGGCCGCAAGATAATTGCTCTCTTGGAAACATCATTCTTGTTTTCCATTTTGAGCAGCTCACATAACCTTCTGTCCAGCCTGAACATTTCTATAACATTCCTGTGCTCAGTAACAAATTCATATCCATGTTTCCCAGGTGGAAAAATCTGGATATTTTCTTTTCTAAGACATGTTTCAAAATATCTTTCAAACCTCTTGTTTTCCTCCTTGATTAGGATACTTGGTCTCAAGTTTTGTCTTCATTCTCCACCATGCACCAGGAACCAGCAGATAAGTTATTTTGGGAAAGTCACATTAGTCTGTTTTGAGTGGTTTGTGTTCTTCTGCAGATGACTGCTCAGAACCGAAAAATTTAAAGCATCATCCCAGGCTCAGGATCATCATCAGACAGAGCCCAAAGCAAAGTTAAACACCCAGGCAGAATTCACAAGGATGTTATTTTTAAAAGAGGAAATTTTTGCTGACAGTGATCCATTAAGAAAGGAAATTAATGCCATCATAAACAGGGACAGGGAAATAGGGAAATGAATATAAAAATTTTTCTGTTGTGGTACCTACTGTAACGTACAGGCTGCTTGATCCTTCTGCAGGTACCCTTCAGGGAAAGAATGGCTATGTAGTGCAACTAGTAGTACTATCAACTCRAGGAGTTGATGCAGGAGCTAATCTCGTCAAATGAAATGGCTGTGTTCATTTAAAAACAAATGGAAAACCCCATATAATTTTGTGATCATTAGTAACATTTCCTAACACTAACCCACTCTTGTGCTTTGAGATGCAAACTGATTGCTACAAGGCTAGAGAAACCATTTTGTTCTTTTCTTGTTTGGATGTATGCATTATTATTGTTTTGTTGCTTATTTAATCCCTCATTCCACTACTACAGTCAGGATACACAACTTCATGGACTATTGAAAATCCTATATTATCATGTAATTAGAATTCATTTTTTAAATTTTCTTGCCCTTTCTTACCTTCCAGGATATTAGAATTCTCTTCCTTTTTACTCTTAATCCTCTCAATCCTCTTTTTCAAACTGAACACTCCCTGAAA
>JACAXG010000509.1:20000-22500 GCA_018881555.1 Amblyornis subalaris
TTCCATATTCTTTCTCGAAACTTTCAGTGTTAATCACAAAATTCCATATAATTTTTTTAATGTACTCAACTAGCAAGTGACTGACCTCTAAAAGTCACTAGCTGGGTAATAAATTTTATAAATCAGACCTATTATAATGAAGTATTTTTAAAACCATTTCATCTTTGCCTGACTAGCTTGAAATTTGACTTATTTTGATCAACAAATGTTAATTGTGCTCGATTAGAAGAGATGTTCAAGGACTTCAATGTTAATTTCTTACTTATGCAGAATACTTATTAAAAATGAAGGGAAGTTTTCCTGCAAATATTTTTTATTAAAATAAGAAAAGCCATTAGAAGGCATCCTCATAACCCTGTCCATATTGCAGAATTCAGTTGTTTTGGTGGTCTGACCTCTTTTATTTCCTTCAAATGTCTTTTCAAGGCCTACTTTGACCTCTTAAAGAAGCTGGACGATTAATACTGGTAACACTGTAGACAGGTACAGCTCATATTAGCTTATTTAAATAATAAGCATTTAATAAAAAAATAAAAATATCAGACCTGTAAAATTGTATTTCTATAGTTAAAGTAGCAAAATATTTGTCCCTATCCTGTGTGACCCATTTGAGCCATCTTGTCAAAAGGAATATTTCAAGTAAATGTCAATGGAACTTTGAATATTTTCTGAAGACTGCAAATATGTCAAGGCAGGGACAACATTTTATATGTTTATACAGTCTTATAAATCTCTGTTTAGGGGATGCTCTCAGAACAATAATGATAATGATAATAAAAGGGAAAAAGTCTAAGAATAGTGTAAAGATTTCCATACTGCATGAGGCCGTCACAGCTGTCCCACATCTGGAATTATCTGAGAGCAGGCAGGCAAGCTTTCAGGGCCACTTTGGAGGAGACTATCAGGAGTGGGGACGCAAAATCAGAATACAGACCAGGCTGGAGAGGGCCAGCAACCAGTAATGGGGACAAGCCAGTGGGGAGGGCCTGTGCTGATGTGCATATAATGGCTGTGAGCCATCAGGAGGAACAGCCAGTGTGACGGGAAGAAGGGCAAGCAGCATCTCTCTAATCTGTCCAGGCATGACCGTCTCCCCTCCGTATGTTCCCTCTGTGTTTCACCTGCATAAAGGCTGATTAATCTGCCTTTAGACACCTGAACTTCTAGCATAAAAGAATCTCCCCAATAACCAGCAATTCTCTGAGACTGCTGTAGAGATAGCAAAGCTTGATTTGCCAAAATAGAGGAGGGAAGTTCTGATTTCTTCATGGTGTCTCAGTGGAAGGGATTACATATGTCTCAGTGTGATGATGGGAAGTGTTTCTGAGGTGTGAGATGCAACTTTAATATTTTAATTTTTTGGTTTGGTTGGGATTGTTGTTTTTTATCACTTGGTCAGCTGAACCTTAAAAAGCAGAAAATTCATGAGTGTGCACATGTTCATGAGTGTGAAGTTGTTTGATATATAAAATCAAATGTTGTGTTCCAGTTGGAACATCAGTTAAATTGATTGAAAAAAATGTAGCACAAAAGTAATTTCTATTCCTTGGATCTTATTGTCGGCAGCATAGCAAAATTAAAGCACTAGAGCCACCTTCTGACTGCACTGAAATTGCTGCATCCTAATAACGGTGCCAGCATTAATATGTTAAATGGAAGTGAACACGGTACATATATTTCAGTTCTTTGTATCATTACCAGAATGGTCTGGATCAATAAATACTGCATTTTGCTGTAAATATGAGTGGGGATTTTTTTCTTTATTTGTGTGGAGCATTGTCATATCTGTAAACATTTCACATCATGCTTGTGGTTAGTTCCCTTCATCAAGTTATAAAAGGAAATGCGATGATGCACAATTCTTCAGCAAAAGCCTTGTATATTACTCATTCCATTAGGGAAGAACTCCTAAGTTCTCAAACCAAAACACATAAACAGCAGACAGAAAAATATTCAGTCCAATTTTCTAAACAGAGAGAGAAAATACAAAAATGGCCCCAACCCTAAATAATTGGCTGAAATTTTACCCCAAACTCTCCATGTATGACGTAGCAATAAACCCTAACTGAAATAAACAAAGACAGTTTTATAAACTTATCAATAGCTAGATGTTACACAGGATTATTGACATTACTTTATTTACATGGCAAATCAAAYCTTGATGTCTCATATCCCCATGAAACTCCTCAGAAGTCAACAAGGTTGAATGGGTGCAGAGCGGAATTTAACCCTGTATATTTACTCAAATATTAAAGCTTGCCGCTTACATTAAAGTACTAGAAAGAAAAATATACACAAATAGATTCCTAAACACCTTTTTTGCCTATATTTTGTATATCTAAATGTTTGAACTGCTATCCTATACAGATTACCTACATAAAATACAGAACTCGGCAAAGGTATTCATCTGAAATATTGTGAAGTGAACTAGCCTCAGTATTATAGAGTGTTTGCTTGAATTAAATACATTTGAAATTTGTTGGTAAATTGTTCTGTTTAA
>JACAXG010000509.1:27500-88736 GCA_018881555.1 Amblyornis subalaris
CAGCAGGCTTCTTTCTTATTTCCTAAACTGGACTTGTAAGTTTTCTTAGGTCTCAGTAAAATGTATTTCCTTCCCTGCACTGCCTCATTTATACCCATGCCTTTTTATCTTCACATTTATAATGGCAGCTTTTCTGCTGGGCATTTTAAGCATTCAGGCTGATTATTGTTTGCTTTAGAAATTCAAAGAGGCATGATGCACTGTGAGCTCCCACAGCTCAGAGGCCCTGGAGAGGCCTCTGAGTTTTACAGATAAATTGGTGCTACCCATTACTAAATACAATCTTGTATCGTGCTCACCTGCCTGGCAGCTGTGGAGCACATCCTACTTCTAGCAGGCATCTCTGAGCTCCAAAGAATCCTTTGATAACTATGTCAACAAAAAGCCACTACTGCTTCATTCTTACTTACCTATTCTAATCACCAAATGTGTGGATGTGGACAGGATGCTCAGGATCTGGCCATTTCCTATCCACTTGGGAGAAAACACTAGGAGTTTCATTTACTTCTCTACACCTGAGCCTTAGGTTCATAGAGTCTATTCAGTTTAAGATAAAAGCTATTCCCAGCTGTAAGAAAAAGCATTGTTCTTTTAATAAGTGTATATGATCACCAGTAACAGTGTTTTGTGAAATTTTTGTGGAGAGACTGGTTGATTAAGCATTTTAAAACCTGTCTGTTTCTATACAGCACTCTACAATGTTATACTTCACAGTATTTGTTTTCATAAGTCTTCACAGAGGCCAAAGCTACAATATACTTATGAAGAATATTCAATAAAAGAGAATTTGAGTATCCTTGAGAGCTAAGTTCTGCCTCACAGATGTGACCTGTATTGTGGGACTGTGTTGCATCACACTCCAAGGTTAAATTAAAGTTGGCCTTCCACCTCACTGTTGCCGGTTAAGGTGATTCTGTCATAGAGATTTTATTATATGTCTAATGATGTTTCATATTTTTCTTATTCCCTGGCTCCTGAAGTCATACAATTCACTGGGGCTTGGTGTTTTCATTAAAAGAAAAAAGTTTCTAGTCCTTTTAGGATAAAAGGCATTAAGACTGCAAGCCTGAGAATACCCTCATATTTGGATGAATGAAATGTAGCCTCACTTGGTTTTTATTTGTTATTTACATCCCATAGACTTTAAGCGTAGCTTATGAGTCTGGATCTCTGATTGATGACTTTTGAACTTCTATAGACTTTTGCTGATTGCGTTAATCTATAAAAAAAACACAGTATGGTAAATTCTTCTATATTTTATCATGATACACAAAAAACCTGTACATACAAATATATAAATATAAATGTATATATTTACATATGCACAATTTTGGATATATGTATACATAAAATATAAGACCAGAGAACTTAAGTATCTGTGAGCTAGTACAGACTGGACATACACACAAAGAGAGAGAGAAAGGGTCTCAGGAAAATAAGGACTCTTTTCAAACAACACTGATCATAATAAGGGCTTCCCGCCTCATGATCTCAGAGCAGCTACATGTATCTTCAGAAATATGCTGTTGAGTGAGAGAATTAATATGAAAAGTCATCTAAGACCAAAAACTAGTGTCTTCATTTACCTACCTTTGTAGGAGAATATCAACTGGAAAAAAAAATCAATTGAAAGATGACTCCCAAGAAGTACAGTGTGGACTACTTTGATGTATCTTAGTTATATCTTTACAAATGTCCAAATAAGGACAAAATACTGTGACATCATTAAAAACTGTGCTTACTATTATAGAAATCCCCATGGTGGTCTCTATGGAAAATTTCACCCACTTCAGGGGAACACCAGAAAGATCAAGGACTTTGGCTACATCAACAATGGTTGCAGCCAGCTGCCAACTCTATCAGCTTTGCCTACTGACAGTACTTTCAGCCAGTGGCGTATCAATTGTACACTCCAGTCACATTACACTTAGGAAATCTCCTTCCCACCAGGATTCCTTAATCCAGTCTGGTCCTATTGCGCTTGTCCCCTTATTGCTCTTTTCCCCTTCTAGGTCATGTTACCTATGAATTGCATCTTTGTGTTGTGTCTAACTCTTCCTTCTTTGGTGAAGAACATGTTGCTCAGGCACCCCAGATAATTTTCCTCATATTTTCCTGCTGTAACAAAGATATTTCACTCATAAAGTACACACTAGCTGTCACTTGTATCCAGCACTCTATTCCTCTGTGGAGGACATGTCACCCATGATAGCTAAGCCAGCTGTCACTCAGGCACAGAACTTCCAACCGTATATCTAGGGCATGTCACTCATACAATTCAGCTGTCCCTCTCACCAGATGTCCTTTAAATCTAGCACACCATTCTACATGTATGTGTTCATTACAGCTGTCCCTTTTCCCTATCGCTTTCCTCTCCTGTTTAGTAAATGTCATTCAATTGTTCACTCCATCTGTCTTCTTCACTAAGTAATCCCTTTTCTGTCTATATAGTATGTCCCTTAAAAACTCTATTTTACTTGTATGTTATGGCTGCCTGTTTTACCTACCACTTTGTGGTAGGTTTTCAAGAGTGATTTAGAGACCTTAATAAGTCTCTGAGCATGCAGTTTAATACTTATCATTAGCACTTAAAATTCGTTCAATTTATCAAGTGTCTATGACAGACTAAGTTTTCTCCAGTGAAGTCCTTTAGGTATCCAAGTTTCGATAGATGTATATGAGCAAAATGTCTCTTGCCTAGTCAGTGCTGAATTTCTTGTAGCTCCAATTCATGCTTAGGTTCACAAAAATTCACAAATTATGTGTTCCTCCACCTTTTTTTACTTGACAGATCCATCACAATAATCATTTTCAGAGCATGCCTATCCAACAAAAGGCAGAGAGATTCTCTTTCCCCTTCAACGAGAGACTGAAAAGTACAGATTCAAATCAGGCATATATTAAATTATTCTTCCTCCTTTACCTTCTTCAAGCTGTGGTTTAAAGTGAGATCTTTCCTGCAATGGAAGAGTACCCTAACCAAGAGATGATCCTCACTTTTTAATTATTCTCTCTTATTTAATCCCTCACCTTGGTATTTTTAATATATCAGCAACTACCCATGATAGGGTAAGATGTGAACTTCTGACTTGAAGATAGACTTGTGGTTATATGTCTATATATGGCTATATTTCATGAAGAATGTAAGCTCAGATGAAAGAAGGTTTTGAGAAGAGGTCTCTCAGCCTCTCTCTCTCACCAACAAGTGATACTTGCATTTTCTCAGTGTTCTTTTAACTCCTTCTGAAAAAGAAATTACACCACGGACACCTTATATAAAGGGAAAATCCCTTCAGCTCCATTATGCTTCTCACTGATTTCTATAATCTATCTTCTGGTTCAGTTTTCTTCCATTGAGATATAGCATACTGTGGGTTGGGGACCAAGGAGAGGCAACTGACTGGCAGTCTGCTTTAAAATTAGAAGTCATAGTGTTAAGCCCTTTTTGAGAATTTAATCCTTTACCTGTGGTGTGAAATGCATAGCAGCAGGAAGGCAGTAGATAAAGAATAATAATTTGGTGCGCCATAATTTCAAATAACTTCAGCTTCCTTGCTGATGAGCCTATGAATCCTTACCTTTATGTTTCTCTATCCACAACTCATCATTTGAGCTGTGACTATGGTTTAGGTCTTCTGTTTACCAAACTGGAACTTCTTTTAGGTACTTACATGATATCCTGATCTTCAAGACCCTTGTTCAAAACCTCATCTCTAAAGCCTTGTTTTCTCTAATTTTTTCAGATGTCTTATGTCATCCCTTTTCTTCAAGTTTTTCTAACTTCTTTGAATGTTTTTTTAAAAAAACCCACAAAACGTCTTTATTGGAGTGCTGGTCAGAAGTTGAAGGGTTTTGACAAGATGCTGCACAGTGACCTCTGTGGGAATACGCCACAAACTGTCTTATGCTGACCGCAGCTGGGCTCAGCTGCCCTGAAACAAGTGTTAGCACTCCATCATGTGGCAAAACTTCAGCAAGTCACAGGACCACATGACAAAACTTCAGCAAGTCACACCACCACAGGCCTCTGCTAAAACAGGTTTCAAAAGTACCATGTGCTGCCATGGGGAAGAAGAAATGGAGAAGGTGCATTGAAAGAGGCATTGCTGGAGACACAGCTCAAGAGACACTCTTGGAAGGAGGAGCTCTGTGTCAGAGCAGGTCACCTCTGAGGGAAAGAGGCTCACAGGAAACTCGTGGCAGGGAAACCCCTGAGAGGTTGTAGCCCAGAGCAATCTGTTCTGGAGCAGACCAACATGAGGAAGAACCGAGGATCTGAAATTAAACATCACTCAGTGTCCCCAACCACTTCTGCCTCTTAACACCTCACCAAAGGAACAGTGATAGACTACATGGAACATACGAAGGAAACAAGAGGGTCTGATGCTGGGAAGAGAGGAGCAGGACTGTTTGATTGCAGGTGAACCTGCTGAAAGGAAAGGGAAGATGTTTACTTAATATACAATTTAAGTAATGTTTACTCAATTCAATAATAAAAAATGTTTTTCTGGTCAATAAATTTAATTAATTAAGTGAAATGCCTGGAGTCAAGATCATTGTGCCTGTGACAAAGAGTAATGACACATTTATGTGGTAAAGGCAAGTCCACAGTAAAAGAGGACTATGAAGGTCAATCCTTCCCCTTTTTGAGGGAATATTCTTCTAAACAAAATACGTAATCCACTTGTATGAAGTTATCAAAGAATTTAGTTCAGAGAAGACTTGGGTTCCTCTAGGCTATTTGCAATCATAGAACATTACATGCTTAAAAACAATTGTCAAAAAATCCCACATGCCTTATTAGACAGTAATAAACCTATATCAGTAGGAAGGGATCTTGCGAAATACTTTGATAAATGTAGATGTCTATGTTCTTGGTGAAATGAAACATTCCCTTGATTGCTTCATGAACCTAAAAACCTAGACATTTCTCAATGGAACGCATAGGAAGGCTATGGGCTTTCATGTTGCTGAAACTTCTTTTGAGGATTTGAGTCTAGATTACTAGTTCTTAGCTCTGATTTTTCCAAGATCAAGTGTCCTGCCATCCAGAAGCCAGTGCCTGTCCTAATAAGGCTTTAGTTTGACATCTGAAACAGTGAAAAATCTTTATACTTGCTTAATGCTTGTAGCTGAATGTGTCTCTTCATGAATAAATCTTTACTTATAACAGCACAAAAACTTATCCTAGAAAAATTGGTTCAAGATTTTCCAGTGAAAGCACTTTCTGTGTAATCAGGTTCCAAAAATTCCTCAGTGAAACACCTAAGAACTGGGTGTTGTCATACCTCTTAACATCCTCACAAATGGATAACATCAGAATTATTTCTCTGAATGTGTTTATAGCGAATAAGGTCGTCTACACCTGGGGCAGGCTCTCAGAGGTGCTGACAACACCACTGAAGCTAATTGCCTCAAAAGCAAATACACATGGTTTTAGTTTATGTCTGCCTGTAACTTGCTAAAATGTATTTACAGGCTTGGTCTTGCAACCTGCTGTGTGAATACAATTGTATCCATGTGTGGACCAATGCAAAGCAGAGAAGACAGATGATCTTCCTTACACGGACTTTTCCCAAATATGCACTAAGCAATTGTAGATGAAAAACCATTGCCCACATGTTTGTCTTTTCCTCACACTGAAGGTCATTGCCCTGTCTGCTGTTGATCTGCAGAGGTTATGCAGATCTTTGGCTGGCCATCCCTCGCAGGGAGGAACATACATGTCTCACAGTGGTTTTTGCAATATTCCTTCATGTATTCCATTTGTGACCACCAGAGATGACTACCTTCCTTGCAGACTGAAACCAGCAGTGAGCTCCACTTACGTCAGGAGCTGCTAAGATAGTTCTTGTCAACAAATTAAAAGATTTGGTCATTGTCCCAAAGTTTCCACCTTGGTTCAATAAGAGCTTTTTTCCTAAAGACATAGCCCTTTTTTTGGCTGTAAACCTTCCCTACCTGGAATGTCTGTCAAATCAAGGATTTAGCCGCATGCAACTTTTGTGATGAGCTTGAGCCTGTTGAGAAGGGTAGTCTCCTCATCTATATTGCACCAAGACCAACAAGACCCCTGTCCTGACTGGGGCTAAATAATTTAAAGGATAAAAGCAGTCATTAGCTTTGTTAATACTAATAAAAATATGCAGATTCTAATTGTAGGGCCAGTATTTGACCCTGCAAGTTGCAGTTCACTGACTTGAACATCTTTGATCATCATCTCTCTTAATGTACCCTCTAATAATTTCGCTGCTTACTAACTACTATTGCACAAAATTAAGATGCATCTGGACATTTAAAAATGGTGCACCTGAATATTTTAAGGAACTATCCGAAGGACTTTTTGAACTTTTGCAGATAATGTTAATCAAGCTAGGGATTCAGAGACTAAAAATAACCCTATACGGAAGGAGGAAAGAACCAGGAAAAATCTGGCCAATTAATTTTTCATAGATTCTAGGCATAATATTCAGGCATACAAGGGAATCAATATGCGAATATTTAGGGAGATTCCAATTAATAATTAAAAGTAAGCTTATTAAAAATAGTCAAGGCTTTAAAAAAATCTAATCATTTTCTCTGTTGTAATTACTGAGCCTGATCTCACCATTTATCCATGTAGATGGAGTCTTAGGTCCATATGGACTGGTGCTGGAGAGTCCAAGGGGCTCTGCATGAACAAAGGGTTCAGTCAATGTGGAGCAAACTGTAGGAATGAAGCCTGTGTAGATAGGATAGAGTACCATGGATAATGGACTAAAATAAGACATTATATGAAGTGCTACCTAATACAGATTTACTGACTTTGAGATAAATACTCATTAAAAGTGATAGATTTCAAGTAGGTTGACAAAAGGGAGAAGTAAGTAATTGCTAGAGTAAGGCTTCTCAGGGGAGAGCATTATCTAGGAGCGCCAGGCAGCATCACTGTGGTCACTACGGGAATCCATCTTATTTCTAATGACAACTTTGTTATCTCAGCCATGGAAAGTACAGAAGATTCACTAATTGTGCTTGGGCACCAAAGGCAAAATTTTAAAGAGATCAAAGAGAGTAGTCATGTYCATTATAGTGAAATAAGATATTTTCAAAGCTACAGGTGACATGCCAACAAATCCTTCTCCCTTGAAACCACTATTGCAGTACCAAAGTACTTATAAACACTCTTCTGCCAAGAGGATTTTCAAAGTATTGATTCTGTGTTTCTGCATTCAGACAAAGTATTGGCTAACAATTTGCTTGAACCTCTATTTCAATTTGAAATCTAGGAAACCCAGTAGAATTTTTAAAATATAGGAAAGAGTGTCCTTTTGGACCTAATACTGAGGAYATGCTCTGACCCTGCTTGCAACTTGATATCTCTTAAATTCCCGAGGAGATGACTAGGTACTGGAATACAGATATGTTGGGCAGTAGAGCACCTATTCAAAAGTAAGGTGTTGGCTCTTAACAATAAAAGACAAGTATGAGAGAATTATCAGGTTTCTGAAGCACATATATATGAAAGAAGAGATAAGCATCTGAAGTGCATTTTTTTAAAGAATTTAGGCATTTACACCCAAAGTGAGAACTATTAAAAAATTTCATTTCTGAACATTATTAGACCTCTAGGTTCTAGTCAGAAAATTCATGTTTATAGCCTAAGTATTATAATTTTCCACTTTCAGAACTGAGATCAGCTTAAGTAGGCTAAATATAATAGTCCATACTGCTGATTTAAATTAATGAATTAATGCATTAGTGATCAAAATTAACGAATAAATAACAAATCAAAATACTACAAACTCCGTGTCATCTAAATTCAGAAAATCCTTGAAATTGTTTGAGCATAACAAAATGTGCAGTGACCATAGACATTTCCTACGAAAATTATGCACAGTGGAAGGGAGGTGAGAAAAGCCCTAAATGATGTTATAAGCACAAGGAAAATTACATGTAAGTCTAATGATTGTACTACCATCTGTAGTCTTGCTCTCACGAGAAATTGCTAACTTTACTATTCAATGGAAAACTGTGCTATTCAATGGAAAACTGTGCTTTGGGGCAGCAGGAGAATTTAAGGCTCTGACTGCCAATCTCACATAAACTCTGGGGTTAGTGCTTAAATTGAGAAGCTGGGTGACACTGCAGACACAACCATATTTGTGATTAGCTGGCTTAGTTTTGGTCCCTTATTGTTTCTTGATCCTCCTCTTCTTTAGCAGTCCTGTAGTTGTGGATATTTTTTGTGTCTAACTCTGAAGTCAAGCACCAAATGTGAACTTAGAAAATCACCTCATAAAAGATAGGTATGGAATGGGTGCACAACGCCATGCCCAAGGGAAGGAGCATGTGATAGAACATAGCTGAGCTATTGCATCAGAAATAACAACATAGTCACAATTGACACTGACACTTCTTACTAAAGTTTAAAACTCTTCAAATTACTTTATGAATTGAGGTAGTTAAGCTCATAGGTGAATAGTAACTATGGCTTTCTTAAGTAATGATAACTTCTTATTTTATAAGAATGGATTTGTGTTTGATATTTTCGTCCATTTTTCAGTCCCTTTGTGCAGCTGGGGTAGATATTGCTTCAAAGTGACAGCTGTGAAGAAACAAAGTGTAGCCACAAGGGTATGTGCCATAGTGGGTTTGAGTTTGTAAGGGTCCATAACTCCATGGCCAACTGCCATCCAGCTGTGTGAAGAGCTAGATCAACAAAGCTTCATGTATCCCATTGCTGCACGTGAAGGGAGACACTTCTAAATGCAGACAAACTTGTAGGCTGCTGAAAGAACAGATAGAGGGACCCTGGGGGGTTTGTTCAGTAAAGTTTCAGGTCTGAAAAGTACCCAAAGGCCGTTGGAGATGTCATTTTTGGACATCTGTCTGTTTACCACTCAAATCCTCACGGGAGACTGATGTGCCACATTGCAGTTCTTAGTCCTTTACATACTCTGTTACAGATACTGAAATATCTGAAAAATCTGCTCCAAGTTAAGGATCAAGAGCTTTAATGGAAACTTGTGCTGAAAACACTGTAGTCAGCATGCTGGGCAGAAGGATCTTCTATTTAAAAATTAAATGGAAAATGCACTGCCAGGATGTAAGACCTTCTAAGCACATCCCTTGAATTTAGGAAGAAATTTACATGTGATAACCTCAGCAGCTTGAGCCTAAAGTGCTAAACCTTAGCAAGCAACCTGGGAATTCAGCTTGGAGTTAGGTACCTGCAGTGGCGGTTAGTGCCAGTGTCCTTTTGTGTATCTAGCTCTGAGAGTGTTGGCTGAAGTCCAAACTCATCTCTTGCACTACTTTCATTAGCCAGTCTAGCTCCAAACATGAAAATTTTCAGAAATCCTATTTGCCACGCAATGCACATTTGGCTGTTTTGGATGTTTAACTCTTTGCTGCAATTTCCATCATGCAAAAAAAGATTTCCACAGCAAAGCAGAGGGGATTGTATCTACTTGCAGTCAGGGTTTAAACTATATGTAACACACTCAAAGATGAAAACTAAGGGCAGAAGGTGAGCAAGAATCAGGTTTAAAGTAGAATAATTGTTCAACTTCTTTACAAAGCAAACACCTCTTCAATTTCTTGTGCTAATTAGAGTGGAGCGAGTGAGGCATGGACTGGGGAGCTGGAACAGACATGATACCAAACAGGAGCAAATGGTTGAAGTCTGTTCCGAATATCAGCACAACAGAGAAAATGTGGGGACAATATGTCCAAAGCAAAGTTTCATTTGAGGGGACAGTCAATGTAGTCATCAATCAAAGTAGACTACAAAAAATGAGTAGATGACAGCTATCTGAAAAGTAGCAAATCTAAGAAAGAACAAGGGTGACAAATATGCATAACAAGCATCACAAGAAATAATAAATAGCTTGCTTGCACATAGATTTGTAGTTCACTAATAATTCTTAACTGAATTATACTAGATTGCAGAATAAACTCCTGCCTTTTTACAGCATAGAGAATCCCCAGGGAACAGATGCTGTTAAGAAAATTAGGCATTGGGAAAACTTCATTTAGGGGTCTCGCATTACCAAATACTAGGGAATCTGTGTGAGACAGAAACCACCAATGCAAACTAGATTCTCTGGTGTCCAATAAAACTGTGCTATCTTACTGTAAAGCTCTCTTCTCTGTGAAGATAAAGTTAGTAACTCCCTCCATTTTTTCTACCCAATTGCTTGTTTTCATCAATCCTAAAGAAATAACATACTTATGATTCTACTCCTCTCTCAAATGTGTCTGAAACTAAAATTGCCAGCAGATTAGAGAATTACTGGAGAGAAGCAGACAGACAAAGGAGTGCAGACATGTGGAACCTGATTGAATAATATCCATTTCTCAGAAATACAGGTAAAAAAATACTAGACTCAAATTACCATAATCTATGGACAGATTTACCTGTTTATAACTTTCTGGAAATCACTTAAGGATTGAAAGGAGTATTATATAAATACTATCTAAGTATTCCCCYTCTCTGTGCTCTTTCAGATAAGGATAAGCCTGAGAGATGAAATGTTAGCTGTACTGAGATTCAAAATTATTTAACTTTTTTTTAAAAAGGTTGAAAGGTGCATTGGGTTTGCATGGCAAGGTTTTGGTAGTGAGGGGGCTATAAGGATGGCTCTGTGAGAAGCTGCCAGAAGCTTTCCCTGAGTCTGATGGAGCTGATGCCAGCCCCAAGACAGACCCACCACTGGCCAAGGCTGAGCCCATCAGTGACAGTGGTAGGACCTCTGGGATAATGCAGTTAAGAAAGGTGCGGTGGGAAAACCTGCACAGCAACAGCAGGGAAGAGAGTACCGAAACTACGTCAGAGCAACAACCTTGCAGACCTCAAGGCCAGTGAAGAAAGAGGGGGAGAAGGTGTTCCAAGCAGCCTCTGGTGAAGACCCTGGTGAAGCAGGCTGTCCCCCTGCAGTCCATAGAGATCCGTGGTGGAGCAGAGATCCACCTGCAGCCTGTAGAAGACCCCATGCTGGAACAGGTGGATACCTGAAGAAGGCTGTGACCCTATGAGAAGCCCATGCTGGAGCATGCTCCTGGCAGGACCTGTGATCCCATGGAGAAACTCCCACCAGAGCAGTGTGTTACTGAAGGACTGTACCCTGTGGAAGGAACCGATGCTGGAGCAGTTCATGTAAAACTACAGGTTCAAGAAGGATGATCTCCCAGGGGAGAAACCCCAGGGGAAGAGTGTGAAGAGTCCTTCTCCTCAGGAGGAAGCAGCAGCAGAGATAATGTGTGATGAACAGGCTGCCAGCCCTACTCCCGGTGCCCCTGCACAGCTGGAGGGCGAGCAGGTAGAAAAAATTGGAAATGAAGTTGGGGCTTAGAAGGAGGGAGGGGTGGGGAGAAGGTGCTCAAGATTTGGTTTTATTTCTTGTTATCCTGCTCAGATTTTATGGGTAAAAATTTCAATTTATTTCCCCAATCAAGTGTATTTTGCCCCCTTTTACCAGGATAGTGATTGGTGAGTGATCTCTCCCTGCTCTTATTCTGCCCCATGAGCCCTTCATTGTATTTTCTCTCCCTTTGTCCAGTTGAGGAGGAGAGTGATAAAGGGGCTTTGGTGGGCACTTGGCATCTAGCCAGGGTCAACCAAACACAAGAGTAAATTTCACAGAAATTTTTATGTAAAAGCAACCAAATTTACATGTGAAATGCAAACAAATGTTGCAACCAATGGCAGCAAGAACAAAAGCACTACACTGGACAAAAAGATGTAAGCAAAGAGATGAGACATCTACTTTTATAGACTTGGGAATAGGAAAGATTAATGCAGGACATGATATCAGTCTATAAATACCTTCAAAGAGAGATTATAAAGAAGGGATGTAGGTAGCCACAACTTAGAGAAATAGGGAGGATAAAGAAAATGACTCAAAAATAAGACTGAATGTGTTTAGCAGAATATTAGTAGAAGGCTGTAATCTGTAAAGGAAAAGTTGGCTTTGTGTTTGAGATTTTGCGAGTAGAAATATTATCTAATGAACTAGAAAAGCAAAACAAACATATATGAAATGGCCCTGTTTTATAGGAGCAAGGAGAGAGCCAATACTGAGAAAGCAATGAGACTTGGTGGTTTCTAGCAATGAAGTTAAATATCTGTGTCAAGCTGTGGAATCTGTTCAATAGTGCTAAGTATTAGATAGACATGATTTTTTCAGCACAAATTCATTATGTTTGGAACTAGAAAATGTATTCATTGTCATAATGTAGGCAGGGTAAATTCCTTCCAGTTTCAGGAAGAGAATCCACCTAGAAGAATACTATTCCTGTAATTAGTTAGCTAAAACATAGAAGTAGGTACTCTGGCTTCTGAAATAGGTTCCCTCAGCTATCATAGGAAAAAGAAACAAATCTCAAACAAAAAAATACCAAAGCAGAAATAGTTGTTATTACGTAGGATACAGTCAGTAGCACTTTTGTTTGAAAAAGTAGATTTTTTTTAGCAGCCTGGCCATGTCAGAGAATATCAAGAGAGTCAGATTAGGATCAATAAGCTATTCTTTATCATCAATAAATGATCTCTGTATCACTCTCAACATTCAAGTGGGGAAGACTAAATGTGCCTTCTCCAAGCTAAAGAGGCAAGAGTAAATGGCAGCTTCCAAACCATTAGTTTCACCTAACTTCAGATGTGTAACTCTAGGTGCACTCCTAAACCATATAGGTCGATTTATTTTCATTTGAATGGAATGAACTCACAAGCTTCAAAGTCACCCCATGATGCCAAAGAAAGTGTGATGCGTTGGGATAACTGCGAGATTCCATTCAAAAAAGCACTCCCGTTTGGGACTAAAAGACTTGCGTAGCCACAGCCTCAGGTATCTCTCTTACATATGGAACTTTCAGGTATGTTAGCACTGGGACATGTCATGCCGAATAAGGTAGGCCAACACTTAGAAGAGAGGCAGGAGCTTTGCAGTTGCAGGGCAGAGTGGCTCTGGGCATGCCAACTGGAGAAACACTGGAATCTAGGGAGCTTTGAAACACCAAAGGAGACACCTGGTCAATTTAGGTATCTGCAAATTACTGAGAAAGGGTTTATTTTGGTTTTTGTTTTCTTTTTTCAGATGCAGATTTGAATGTGTATATTTCTTTCATTGCCACTGCAGGTGTTAGATATAATATCCGTATCTGAAGTTTAGCTTCACAATTAATTTTATTCACATATTTCAGGGTGGTTTATACAGTTTCTTTATTGTTTTATAATCTAAGATTCACAGATAGTTAGGAATTCTCATAAAACCTTTATGGTTTTCCCAAAACTGACTGGAAAGATTTGTTTTAAATAATGTTTCTTTTCAGAACTTGTTTGATCCATTTCTGTCCCGTCTCTGACAAAACACACTATATGACACTTATTCATGTAGATGCACATAAAGTCAGTAATTTTCATATATACTCTTATTTGTTGTTAAGCCTTTGCCAAGTCTTAGTCTCCCGCCGACTAACTAGCAAGAACACTACAGCAGTGTCACTCTCTCAAGCTTGTTGTTGATGGTAGAAACAATAAAAAAGATCTGATCATGGCAGTCTATAGCCCATGATTTAGAAAGACTACAGCTGAATTTATTCAAGTACATAGCTCAGTGAATTCAGAGTTGAAGTGTGAAGGATTTCTATCTTTAGCTGAATATTTATCAGCTTATAGAGTTTTAAGTTCTTGAAAGTGTAGAACTAAGCTGCTAACAGATAAGAATCAGTTCCTAACTTAAGCATGTCCTGAGTGAGTGTTTATGGTCTCAAATACCACAAAGGTGTATCTAAGAGCAGCCACTCCTATTTGTGATACTGCTACAGTACAATACACACACCCGAGCAACCGCCAGCCCCCTCTTCAGGGCCAAACTGCTATATCACATTCTCTCAATCTTCTAAATCTTCTGTATCTCCACACCACACTGAAAGTTTTTTGGATCAAATAAAACAAAGATATTTTATTGAGAATAGGCAAGAAGTTATTTTATGGCAACAAGGGGCTTCTATAATCATAGACTAAAAAAAGATCTGTATTTTAACATAAGAGGTATCTGAGGCCTTTTTGTCTTAGAGGTCTGGAGAAATAAAAAACACCATCGTTCTTGGGAATATTCTGTAATATTTTAGAACATTTATTTCAGCATAGAATCTCTCAGAAAAAGCAGTGGTCTTGCAGTTGGAGTAAAGAAAGATGCCATCTGGGTTTTATCTGCAGCTGTGCTGCTGACTTGCTTTGACACCCTGAGCAAGGCATTTAACATCACTATGTCTCAGCTGTAAATGATAATTAATTACAGTTGTGTCCAAAAGCTCCAGTCAGGATGAGGCCTAAACTGGCTACTGTACAAAGTCTGACATTGTTCCTACCCTGAAGAATCTAATTTGAAACTAGATGCAGCAAGCAGATCTGACACAAAAAGAAAGAAGGGAATAGACAAGAGGAAGGTAATGAAAATAAGATAATGAGGTTACTTAAGGAGTCGTCATAGAACTTGAATGTTCCAAAGCATTAATAAATTGATTAATTAATTATAATTAGTGCTCCCGAACTGCACCACAACCTCTCCAGCACAGGTTTTGTGTAGATGCCATTGCAGAAGAAAATCCTGAAGAAGTATCTAAAGGATAGTAGAGGTCAAAGCCTTGGGGTTTAAGTCTGACAGGTTCATCTATACATCAGAGTAATACAAAAAGAAGTGCAGAGCTGATAAACTGAAATTCAATTGACATCCCTAGGGAGACAAAGGAATATATAGGTAACCATGCAGAAAGGGATAAGAGTTTTCAATAATGTTTTAAATTTTTTTCAAAAAAAATGTTACCTAAATGCATTTGCTATTTTATATTGTTGCAAAAGTCATAACTGAACAGATGTCAGATTGAACTTTTATATTTCACTTGTTGAATTGTGTGATTTTTTCCTTCCTCAATTAGCTGATAGTAAGTGAATATGTTGAAAAAATAGCAGCAGGTCATCAACAACTTGTGCTTTTTTTTTTGTATATCACTGCCATCCTTTTTCCTTGCAAAAGAAATGAAAACCAAGGACTTTGACATCAGCAAGAATTTCTCTCCCCTGTGTCTTCTTCCCTTAAACTTCTACCTATGTCTTAGATTTAAAATCAGAAGGTTATCTACTTTGTCCAGGCATATGGAACAGGCTATATAACTTAATTATAATTATGCCAGCAGAGGGGACCAGTATAGCAAGCAGATGGGAAGAACAGAGGAGGAACCCAGGCATATAGCAGTGCTGATTTGTTATAGGTAACTGGAGCAATAAGGAGTTCTGCACACTGGTGAACTAGGAAAATCAGTAAAGGAAAGGGCTTTCTCCAGTCATCCGTTGCAAAGCAGATTCAGCAGAGCTTTCCCCTTTCGCAGGCCTAGCTGGACAGCCAGAACTTTACTTATCAGGTAGAGTAAGACAATAGTCTGTAAAAATGTAGATGGTACAGCTGGCTTGAAAACAAGAATTCTCTTGCCTGAGAACTTATTTTTATTTGCACTTATTTGAGATTTTCGGGCAGAAAAAAGAAGCCTCAAAAGCAAAGAGAGTTTTCAAATATACTCACAAATTTAGAGATGGGCAGCTCTTTTGGGAAAGCCAAAGCAGAGTGCTTAGTCTCCTTGATTGCAGGCTAGAGGCTGATCTCAACTTCTGTTTGGGAACTTTATCCTGTACTTTATCCAGTCATTCAGTGACATTTTCAAAATGGGATACATTTTGTTAAACAAATTTGATTTCTAATAAAGGAGATTTTTTTAAAGTGGAAAAAAATCATGTTTTAATACCTTGTATCACTGCTCACCTAGAGTTGAAGCCAATGGCAAAACTCTGCTTACCCCAATATGACAAGATATCAATTTTAGAATCTAGCTCATTTTGCTACCAGGTGGAAAAACATAGTTTTGAAAGATCTCAAAGGATTCACTGCATGAAATTCATTGACTGAGAATCAGCCCACAAACACACAGAAATGTATTTTGCCAATATCAGATATTTCTACTCCCAACCCTTAAACAGCAACATTAGATCTACTCTTTCCAACTTCCTGCTCTGGTTATTATTATTTCTTTGAGTGTGTTTCCAGTTACATGGGGGAGAGGGGAAGAAAAAAGAAATGGATCTTGTAATTTTGGGAAATCATTTAGTTATATGAGAAACACCTTTGCTGTTTTTCCTGAAATAGGCAAGACTATGATAAAACATTTTGTGAGAATTCAGTGTACTGCCACTGATGGGAAGTAGTTAAAAAAAAATAAATTGTTACAAAATATAAGAAATGGTTTCAGTTGCAAAGAAACATTTCTTCATTATGCTTCGTGCACAGTTTTGCCATATTGCTGACTTTAATTAGAGTAGAATTCTAGATTCTGCCTATTGGTTTAGCAAATACCATAAAATGAAGTTTATTTAACTTTCTTAAATAAGGAAAGCAGGCTAAAATTAATTAAAATTTAACTACAGTGTAATTAATCATTCACACTCACTGTGTCAATGTCGCCCAGGTGATGACTGATCTCATCCTTTCTGAGTACTCTGGCCCTCTCCATTGTGGGTTTTCCCCTCCAACAGTATGGGGTGTCTCCCACATGCCTTTTTTAGTTCCACCAATATTTTCAGTGCCTAGTTCAGAATGAAGACTTAAGGAAGAAGAAAAAAATGAAAAAACCAAACAAACTTCCTCATTTCTTTCCTATTTTTGTGCTTTCCTCAGGCATAATTTTAGTTTAGACTTCAGATTGCCTTTTAAATTTGAATTAATATACCCATAAAATTTGTTATTAATTGTTTCATTTCCCAGCTTGGCATGTGTAGTTAACCTTGAAAGACTGCTTGGATGTTGCCTGCATTGAACCCAACCTTTACTGGTCCCACAAAGGTCACAGAACCACTCTCACTGAACCTGTGCCTTTTAAACACAAGGTTCTGTACATATTGGAACTGGAATGCTTTTACTACCCATTAATTCATCATTAAAAAGATGTTAACTAGCCACTCTTTATAAGAGTCCAACTTGAAAATATCTCTGGTGCGAAGTGCTCTGTATCTGACACAGAGAAATCTGAAAATTTTTTGGACTAGCAGAGTATTTGTAAAAACCATTTCAGTATGTTTTTAATTGGAACAATTTATGGAGAAGAAAGGTGTCTTTCTTTACATTTCAGTTTAGCAACACCGTCAATAGTAGTATTCTATAATTACATTATGGGAACATCCCAAATCTCCACCTACAACAACAATCTTTATTTTTCTAACTGTTGCACAAAGAGAGAATTCTTCATTCAAAAGCTCTTTGGTCTACAGTGATTGCATAATAAGTACTTATGAATATTATTAAAATAATACAGCTCCCATCCTGAGACACAGTACTGCACACTACCGGTGTCATAATAAATTTTGGACTGGAATAAAAAAATAGAAGAGAATTAAAGCATTATGAGAGCATGCCATCTGTTTTTGATAAGGCTCATATTATTTTGGAAAACCAAAGTCATTCCCATGAAACTTAATGAATGAAAATAAACGCATGATATATTGCTTATATTGGATAACTTATGTTTTACAGTTTAGATGTGCTAAGTACTATGAGACTTACAGAA
Organism: Amblyornis subalaris; assembly: GCA_018881555.1. Lineage (NCBI taxonomy): Eukaryota > Metazoa > Chordata > Aves > Passeriformes > Ptilonorhynchidae > Amblyornis > Amblyornis subalaris. The sequence goes on from JACAXG010000509.1 coordinate 45,096, forward strand.
AGAAATACAAATCTTAATCTGAACAATTTAATAATTAACAAAAGGTTTAACAAATATGTGCAATAAGTATAGACATAGCTCAGAAACATTTAGGGCAGTAGTAACTGGTAACTTTTGCAGGCAAAAAAGTGTTTTGAGTGTTAGCTTCACATACACATATCCATAATTACAAAAGCAAGATTATCAAAATCTGTCCTGGAGTGATCTATTATGATAATCTATGATCCTCTGCTTATGCCTGAAAATTGTTTTTGTTTTCTCTTTCTACCCAGCCACCCGCCACCCTTCACCCCCCAAGCCGGTAGGTACGTGAGCCCAGCCAGGATCCTGCCTGGCCGGGACTTGCTCCCTCTCTGCCCGTTCGAAGGGCCAGGAAGTCCCTCCCTCTCTTCCAGTTTCGGGATTGGGAATGTCGCTGCTGCGTGTGCAGAGACAAGACCAGAGCTGTTTTTTTCTGCCGGACTCGTGCCCTGCCGTGTGGTGCCGCGGTGGCTGCCGCCCGAGAGTTGAGACCGGGGCCGCCCCTGGCGGAGCCCTGGCCTGCGGCGTGGGTTTCCCGTGGTGCTGAGCAGCGTGGTTTCTCTGCTTGGTTGACTTGGGTTTTGGTCCAAGCAAAACACTTGTCTTTTTTCCCTGGATTGGAGAAGCTGGAGCAGCATTTCTTCGGCTGCCGGAACGGAACTGAACTGAACTGAACTGAACAGGCTGCTGCTCCGAAATCGGCAGGAGAGGGATCGCCAAGAGCGGAGGGGCTCCACCCAGCCCCAAGCCCCGGGGAGCCAAGCCGGGGAGAGAAAGCACACCAAAAGGCTCCAGCCCAGCTGTTGTCGCCTATCGTGTCTGCCTTGGGAGGGAAAAAAGTCAACACCAGGTAGCCACTGGAATTTTTCTCTGCTACAGGACTGCTCCGTGAGCACGGAGGCTCTGCTGCCGCTCCACGTGGAAAGTCGGAGCCGTCTTTGGAGCACGTGTTGGGAAAGGTGTATCCCTCCTGCACTGCCTCCACTCTCCGGACACTTTTTTGGGGGGTTTTGTTTCTCTGTGTGTGTGGGGAAGGGGGTTCTGGTGGTTTAGTGCCTAATAAGTGTTTACCATTTGTTTTCCCTTGCCTGGTGGGTGGACATTCTGTTTGTTAATAAACCATTTAGTTTTTTTTCACTTTCGTCTATTGGTATTCGTTCCCTATTGATGGAAAAGGGATTTTTGGAACCCTTTTGGAGAGAAGGACTCAGTCCAAAGAGTTTCTCTTAAATTTGTTTCAAACCCAAGACAAAATCCAACATTTAAAATCAGTGAGATATCAGAACCAGCACTACCAGAAAATCCTGTTCTAGCTCTTTCTGTGTCCAAATTTTAATATGACCTAATTGTGAGTACATTTATTTCTTTTGCTTAACTTTTCACTGGGTTATGAAGATAACATCTTCCAACTCATGGCATAGATTTTGGCCACCAGACTGAGAAGTAGCAGACGAGCTGTTATCCATCAGGCAGATGGTTCTCTAGAGGAGAAAACAATGTACATTTGTTCTGTGGCTTGCGGCTGCTCAGAAGATAGCAATGAGGTGCTGAAATTTCTGTCCCTCAAGGGGAACGTTGGTCGAAGTCTGAAGCAGTACTTAAAGACAGCTTAGTCGAACACATATAGCTGGCAGATGTTTTTGAAATGTAGTATAAAGTGGTTTATATTTCAGTCTATCATATGAAAAATGTAGGAGCTGCTCCAAAGTCTGAGACTGTATGTGACATCCCAGTTATCTGGTTTGTCAAATCAGCATGTTGGTTACTGCCTTCTTATGAGTGAAGAAATATGAAACACTCATTCACAGTAAGGTTATTCTTATAAGTGTATTAGTATATTAGTAGCACTCGATAGGATGGACAAGAAGGAATTCTTTCTTTTCCTGCTACAGATCAATGCACTAAAAAAAGTCTGCAAAAATTAATGGAATGCAGTGACTAGTGATTAGAACAAAAATGAAAATAATTATTTACATGTAGTATTCTGTGTCAGAGAAGTGCTGGGATAGTCATTAAGTTAAAATTTTGAAAGTGCATTAATTATAACAGCATAGAGTTTAAGCCTGAGACCAGTACTACCACCACTCTTTCTGAAACCTGGAAGGGGTCATGACATAACAGAAGTCAAGACTTCAAGAAACAAGAGTATTGGTTATGGTGTAGGTGTTCTCAATAATGGTAACATCTTTTAGGAGAGTGTGGAACTCACCTGCCCAGATGTTGCTGTCACCAGAACAGGTCAACAAAATAATTCTCAATTAAATTGGTGGATATTAAGGTTCTCTCAGAGTGCTGTTCTGCTGTCCTACATTAGGTGTATATATTAGGACAATGGATAACAGCATAACAATACCTGCTTCTTTCCTCTGATCATGAATGGATGTTTAAGAGACTAGTTTAGCTCTAGAGAGATTTTGGATAGGTGTTACAGTGCATGTGATACACCTGCGTGGAGATAGCAGGTGTGGGATATAGGAGTCCTGTGGGTTTCTGAAGGGGCAGCAGCAGGAGGCTGGAAAAATCAGAGGAATTCTTAAATTGCCATCAAAGGTTGTAGCTGACACTGCTTTGGGAGTCTAATCACTGCTGAAGGAAAGTCTTATCCATGATGTCTGCCATCCATGCATAGACTGGAGGCTATGTCTTCACTACTGTCATTGGGACATTTGCAGGAATAAGTTTTTCATCTACAGGCTTAAGTTTTGTCTACTTAGTCCTTCTATAAAACATAATTTAGTCCATAGAGAGCTAGCAGAGGTCTCTGGCAACTGAAAAGCATTTTGGGCTGCTACACTGGTGGAAAACCCAAAGTGTCATCCTGCATTAGGTACTGTCTCTGAATATGGCAACCTCTTTGGACCGATGTCATAAAGTAAATGTTTCTTTCAAGTGACTCAGGCAATAAGCACTTGTTTCACAAAAATGAGCAGGACAGTGTATTTCAGATAAACAAAAATTATGCAACATCAGGCACAAATGGCCACAACTGCCAACTAAATGAATCTGCAGGGAAATGTAAATACAGAAGCCATTAAACACTAGTCGAGGTATGTTTTAGGTCTCTAAACAATAACTCTGAGCAGATTAGTAACAGACCCCTTCATAATTTGCAGTCTCTGCGGAGACAAAGAACTTCTATTATATTTATTATCAGATAGCAGCATTCCTGTATTGAAATCCAAATACAACAGAAACTTCCCTGCCCTGTGCAGTTATTTTGCTCATGAATAGGGACTCTGTTTAAGATCAGCAGGGTACATACACCTAGAAGGACACTATGTTTTTGAAAGTTAACTAGGAAACTGTTGACTCAGACTGCTGATGAACATCTCATGGCTTCAGGCTCCAAGTGTCTTCATTTGCTGTTTTATTTTGTCTTCAGCAGAATTCATTTAATTTGTAATATATCCAAAGGGTTAGTGTGTCGTCAAGTATGACAGCACACATGTAATACATAATGCAGTATTACTGCTACCTTTTGCAAAAAATATTTTTGCGTGGAAACAAAAATGCATGAGTCCAGTCATTCAGGTTGGGTATTTGAAATAGGTGTTGGTGGTAGCTGCAGTTCTTTATTGCAGAACAATCCACCATTGCAATAAAATTATAGCCTTTTTAAATAAGCTTCTGAACACTGAAAATAAATACATGAATAAGTTAAATTGCAAATGAAACCATTTATAAAACACATCAACAAGTCAGACTTCTAATTCTATGTGAAAATATATGCATATATATATTTGCACATATATGAAAAATGCCTAGTAAAATTATTCAATATAGTAAGGCAACATGGAGATCAGATTGCCATGCTATTAAAGCTAAATTATTTGGGGATTTTATTTCTTTTTCTTTACTGTTGAAGAAAACTGAAGAGAAATCCTTACATAGTCACTAAATGTGAGTCTGAAGTACAGGGAGGTTAACAGCAAGATTCATGTGGATCCCAGCTAGCTGTCTCTGAGGCACTGAAACTGCAGTGAGGTTCATGCACAGAGGAACCACCAAACTCCTGTGTTGTACAGACCCTCCAAATCTCCCGCCAGAGAGAGGCCAGAAGACTGGAAAAATATGGGTCAGAATGGCTCATTGCTGGACATGAGCCAGTTGAGGCTGGACGCAGGATGACTACAGTCACATAAATTCTGGCAGCCTACATCTGGCATGAAGCTGGAAACCAACACAACATTACACATCCTCCTATGGACCTCCCATCCAAATCCATCTTACCTCAGGCATTCCTACATGTTTCTCCATTTCATGATGAAGATATGCTTTCAATGAAGCAGTATTGCTCAGAATCACACTTGGAAGCTTGATCAGCTCTTTTGGTTTTTCAGTTTCTGATCTGGCTAATCAGCCAGTGTAAACCACTACTGCTCTACCAATTTGTCCTGGATCAGGATCCTCTGCCTTCCCAAAAACTTAATGCCATCAGTATGACCTACATTTGTGGGTAAGACTGTAAAATTAGGACTTAATTTACTGCTGATGTTGTTCTTTGAAAAAATCGCAGTCTTCAGCTTCCTCATGAGGGGAAGAGGAGGGGCAGACAGTGATCTGATCTCTGTGGTGACCAGTGATAGGACCCGAGGGAACGCCCTGAAGCTGTGTCAGGGGAGGTTTAGGTTGGATATTATGAAAAGGTTGTTCGCCCAGAGGGTGGTTGGGCACTGGAACAGGCTCCCCAGCACCAGTGGTCACAGCACCAACCTGACAGAGACCAAGCGTTTCGACAATGCTCTCGGGGACCTGGTGTGACCATTGGGGATGGTGCTGTGCAGGGCCAGGAGTTGAACTCGATGATCCTTGTGGGTCCCTTCCAACTCCCCTAATTCTGTGATTAAGTATACTCTGATTTTAATTTGTAAAATAATCTGTTCATATGGCTGTTACAGTACATTTTTTCTTATATTAAAAATCAGATCAATAAAAGACTTCCTGTGTTGTCAAACTATAAACACATGACCATTCTTTTAATCATTGAAAGAACTGTCCAAATTTGGACAGAATGTTTCCCTCATGTACCTCTTCCAATATATCTTGGAGAACAATTTTCACTGTTTCTAAGAGGGAGAAAAAAAAAACAGGAAAAAATAAGTAGGTTTTTCATGCTTAAAAAAAAATCCTGATGTGTTGGATTGTGTTTCTATTTCTCAAAACCTCCAGCTTTTAAAAAGTCAAAGCCCTCAAGTCTTGCCATTAATGGCATAAAGTAACACCATTACTACTGAAGAAGTGAAATTTGGGCCAAGACTATAAAGACAGTACACAGGAAGAAGTACCAAAAGGCTAAAACACTCATATTTTTCATTAAAGACTTATTAGATATGAAGCTTCTTAAACTTCCTTCACCTCTTGTGAAAAAGTGGGATACATTTCATCCTTTGACAGAACTATCCTAGGTGCCCATTCTTGCAGAGAGATGCTGTGAATTCATGTTCACGTAGGCTAATTGATCCTCCTGGTGGCCTTGGGTTACTCATACATGGGTTGTCTATGTTGTATTARAAGAAAGGTACTAAATTTTTAAAGTGTGGTGAAAAGTACAACTGTATTTACAATATGTAAATGTACACTACATGCACACTAATATCCTTATACGCAAATATTATTTAGTTAGCACAAGGAATAGCCTCATGACATACATATGAAAGCCTGAACAAAAAGCATTAACTTTGGGAAAAATTTCTCTGCGTAATGTAACATTCATCCACACATTTTATGGGCTGTTTTCCCCCTGAAGTTTTATAAGGTGAGTAAAAACTAACAGATAACTCTTTGTGTCTACTAATAGAAAACTATGGAAATCCATATTCCAGGTTTTATTTTATTGATTGATAGTGGGTTTTTTTCCTGCATATTATTGACGTTTTATATTGCCCCATTGTACTCTGACACTCTAAGTAGTAGCACTCAGTAAATGTAGAGTGGGATTCTGGGGTCAGTGCTATGTGTGCAGCCTGGCAGATGGTGCCCCACCTAAGTGGTAGGTTCGCAAACATTTCCTAACTTGTCATCCATCATTCTCATGAAATCTACTTGGATTTCAAAGCCAAAATCTGGGACAACACTTGTTGATCTATTTCAATTTTTATAGTATGCTCATTTCGATAATGTCTGGGAAATAAGAATACATTCCAGAGTGGGATGATGAAGGAGAAAGAAGAAAATGGCCTTGACCCAAGTTTTTCCCTKGCATAATAGAGAATGAGAATCCACTTTAAAGTAACAGGAAGGGTGGATCAAAACTTTCCTTTCTTCATTTACTTTCTTCATTAACTTCCTCTATTCTTCATTTATGTTTTTATCTTTCCCTCCCTCTTCCTCTTCTCCCTCTTCCTTTCACAAATTTTATGCACTCTTACTCACAAGTTGCTATCACTCATGCTACCATTTCTTGCTGGCAGCCATTTTCTCTTCCTCATATATTCATTCTTTCCACCAAACAAGAGCTAACTTTTCTGAGCCATCCCTTTCTGAGAGCTGACAGTCTAGGCCATCTGAGTCCACCCTCAGCACATCCCATTTCTTTATACATGTGCATGCACCCATAATCTGACTCCTCCCCTTTACAGTGCAAATGCAGCCTATTTTTCCATGTAGAAGCTCTCTGAACATCTGCTGAAAACCTTTCATTTAGCCAGTTTCTCCCTCACCTATCACCTTAATTCTAATCCATTCTTTTCAGAATGGCTTCCACTGGCTTTACCAAATCCTTGTGTATAAAACTCCTAGCCCAGCCTAGCCCAAAGATTATGCTGAGGTAATCACCATAACATTCAACCACCTTGAGGAGAACTAATGTGAGAGTTAAGTTTGTCATATTTGTTTTGCCAAGTGAAGGGACTGCATGCTGTACAGCTTGTTCTGGTAAACTTTCTTCTTTTAGGAATAAATTTCTGCTGGATCTGGAGGAGTAGAAGAAGCAAACCCAGGATATGTATAGCTGTAATTACACACATTCACAGAACTCTGTGATTTGTTCCCCCTAATCATAAGCTTGTGCTGTTGTGAAACCCTGTTGGTAGTCCACATTATAGCAGCTCATAGCAGCTGTTGCTTTAGGAATCGAAACTCTGCTGGTTAGTTTCAATACCCACTGTCATATTATAGCAGTTTTCAAAGAGCAGGACCCTGGCTGTCCCTGCATTTGTTTTTTAAGGACACTTCTGAGAGCAGTTCTTTTCCCTTTCCTGTGGTAACTGGCCGATGTGTTTTCCCCCGAGCCTTCCTCTTGTGTGATTTAGAAGCTCCTAATAAAGAGTGGAACCCACTAGTTCGGAAACTTGAATTGTCCTCCCTAAACAGATTTTATCTGGAAAAGAAACAAGAGACTACCTGGGTGGAATAAACAACAGAAAGGATCTGGATGAAGGTGCATGTATTTTCTGATGGTTTTTCATTTCTAATGTTGATTTGCATCAGAAGTATCTCAATAGCCTGTGCTAGTCTGCTCTCCCTGACACCGGTTGTAGCATGTCATTTTTTTTAAAAGAATTTATTTCTTTACTGGCTGTTAGATCAATCAGTACTAATTTAGAGACTGTATTTCCAGTAAGCCTTGTTAACCTCACTTTTACTCACCTTACTCTGTAATGTTAGACTGTAAGGAGCTGCCACTGATGCCAGAGGAACTTTTAAGAATAGAGACTGAATGGAAGTCTTCATAAGTACAACCATACCATTGACAGGGGTTTTGCCTTTCTTTTCTTAAAAAAAAAATATTAATGTGAGACAATAGTTTAAAAAAAAACCATTGGCTTGTTTACTTTTGCCATCAATGTTCTCTGCAACACAATAAATGGATACATGGAAGTCAATAAATATAAAATTTCATCAGCTCTTTAGATGAAGTCATCCTGCTGCTGTCACAGAACATCATTCACATCAAAATGTATATCCAGCAGTTTTTTACTTAGATTTATTTTGTAGGGCCTCAAGAATTTACTTACCATTTCAGGGATCAAAAGCAGTAATGGTTTCTTTGGAGGCCTTTACTCTTTTCATTTTACGCTCTGAAGTTTTGAGGTATTTGGATATTTTTTTGTTCAGTGCATATGTGCTCAGAGGTAGACGCTGTGTAGCTCACAGTGAAAGTAGAGGTACTCTTGGGTTACTTCTTGTGTCATACTCTTATGCATACAGGATAAGACCCTGTGACTCATATGGTTCTTGTCATGTCATATATTCCTATTCTGATAGGAAGAGAAGRAAAATACAGAATTTAATTTTTTTTTTATCTTTCAGCCTTACCTCACTATACATTTTGCCAAGAAAGGTTGGATCTGATGATCCTTGAGATCTCCTTCCAAGATGGTATTCTCTGATTCCAATGTGTCATTCTACAATAGATAATTGTGGGGGTTTTCCTCTCCTAAAGACTGAAGAACAGTGATCAGACTCAAAAAAGGCAGAATTGTATCAACTCAAGGCAAAAACTCCGACTCCCAGATAGCAAATATTCTACTCTCATCTCAAAAAAACTACAAAAAAAGTTTTGTTATATTACTGCTTCATTGCCTGTTTTTAATATCACATCCATAAGATAGTCAAGATACTCAAGACTCTATGTGTATTACCTTAACCTGATCTGAAAAATCCTCTACATGTTCATTTGACAGTGATGCATATATGTTGAGCAATACGGCACAGATAAATAACACTAGGCTATTTGTGATGCTGTTTCTGGGTATAAATGGAGATTTGACCACTCTTGTTTAACAAGTCCTTTTCTGTTTCTCAAGACAGCTAACTTTTGTATTCTGAGCAGTTTCAGCTCTGGTAATTATTCTTGGATGACCTACATTTTGGTGAATTTTCATTTGCCTGTTATACTCATTTGTTTGTCTCCAGCGAGAGTGAAATATTTCTACAGCCTCTTCAGATCCTGACCACAATACCAACAGGAAGTTTAAGGACTTTAGAGGTTGCTGAGGTTTTTATGTTCCCATTTTTAAATGTAGCACCATGATACTATTATTTGTAATTGTGGCAGTGAACTGATTAAATAAATTATAACTGCTTAGAAATATAGCTGAGAACTCTAAATTCATATCCTTGCCTTAATATTTGTTAAAGTAATTTGAGGTAATTATGGAGAAAACTATTCAAATCAATGTGAACAAAATAGTAAGCTACGAAGTATAAAAATTGGGTTATTCAGTTAAAATTTTCATATACTTTTGGTACACTTCTGCATTCTACATGGTTATTTAGACCACAGTGGAACCAAAGGGCTTGTTATTCCAGAAATCATATACATGTCCCACAAGCACGTTCAACAGTATAATATTTACATTTAAAACAGACTAAGAAACTTCACAAGTTTGCAACTGTCCTGAATTTTACAATTTTTTCTGCTAGCAACTTTTGCTAAAGCCATTTAAAGTTAAAATGTAAATTTAAAGCTAAATTCCCTGGTCCCTCAATTCTCCCTAGACAGACAGCATTCACATGTAAGAAACGACTTCTACTCTGAAGTACTCTGTTGCTATTGAAAGAATGTTGCAGAAAGTAGATTTGTATATATCAAAATGGGAGAAATATATCAAGCACAACCACAGCAAGCAGGCATATTACACACTTGTACTCTCATACGAATATCTGTATGAAAGATAACCCAAAGTAGAAGAATGTCAACTGAAACTGTATATTCAAACTTTTGAAGCTTTTAAAATAAAAAAGAAAAGCTAGCTGTAAAAAAGACACTGACAACATCAATTTTCTTTACATTTTTTCTATCTCCTCAATCTTTAATTTTTAACTGAGAACACTGTAATTAGAACGGTCCGCAGTAAAAAAGAATCCACCTAAATAATAGACGTTATTATGGGAGTTTTTCAGTTTCTCCTTTTGATACTTGGATACAACTTCTGCAGATGCCTGAGATAAATAGCAAAATCTTACTTCCCTTTCTCTTTTATTCCTTCTCCCTGGATACAAAATGCCTTTCTGTCTGTTCTTCTTTGGTCTCAGTTCTGCAGAGACTTCCTGTTGTACCATGAACCAAACAGCAGAAGGAAATATGTGAAGAATGAAGAAAATAAAGCCAAGAAGAGAGGGAGAATAATTCTGGGATAGTATAATTCTATATTATATTACACTGGAACAGGCTTCCTAGAGGGGTGGTGGATGTCTCAAGCCCGTCAGTATTTAAGAGGCATTTGGACAATGCAATTGATAACATGCTTTAACTTTTTGTCATCCCTGAAGTGATGAGGCAGTTGGAATAGACAATTATTGTAGGTCCCTTCCAACTGAAAATATTCTGTTCTATGTTGGACAGAAGGGTTCTCTTTAACAGTCAGGATTACAAAATTTCTCCTATAAACTTGGTTTTAGTGCAAGACTCTCTAAGACCCAGACAGATTTCTAGCACTTAAAAGCTAGTTAGTCCTCATCCTAGTCTTTCTATGCATGGTCATTGCCCTGTTGACGGAGCAGGATGTGCTCTGCAGGGCTGCTGACTGTCCAAGCAGCCACTTCGTGCAAAGCGGTTAAAAAGAAACTCCAAAAGCTCAGTTGCATTTGCTTGGAAAGTTTGCATTTTGTTCATGGAGCAGTGAATTTGCTAGGCAGAGTTTTAATGAAGGTCAAGGAAAGGGCCTGGAAACAGGGTTTATGAAAGTGTTGTAAGATTCATTATTGTCATTGTGCGGAAAAGGATAATTTTCCTAAGAGAAATGGTGACATATACATAATAAAGTCCCTGTCCCTGTCATGACAGCTCAAGAGCATGCCATCGTTACCACCTATGTCACACTGCAGGTGTGCCTGCCATATGGGTGACAGCCGCTGACTTCTCTGATCAACACATAATTATCCCTGAATAAAAATGCACGTCGGAGTAGCTGGACATAATGGATTGAGGACCCAGGGCAAAATGCTCTTTGCCGCATCCCGCAGCACCACCTGGGGGTAGGAGGGGGCTGAGGAGAGCCACAGGAGCCAGGGCAACCTTGAGAAACCTGCAGTGACTGGGCCGCCCTGAGGTTATCGTGTTTATCCTTCCTGTCTTCTCTTGGATAGGGGAGGTCACTTGGTTAATGGCAGGATGCCCCTGATGGAAAAGGTCCTCCTGATCAGGGCTATTCTCCACTGATCTAACCATACATCTCTCTCACAGCATCTGGATAGTTTCCATTTGCAGAGTCCCCTTCCCCCATAAGATAATAAATATCATATCACAAGGATGGCAGTGCTCCTTCATGGAACACTGACTGTTTATTAGAGGCAAAAAGTTTAAGAGAAATGCTAACAATGTTCATTAATGGCCTGCATCCAGGTTTAATGAGGCATGTCAATATGCGAACTGGGCAACATCAGTGGCATAATAGTGGTGGTAAATGGGAGTAATTGTATCCAATTGTACGGCACAGCTTCCAGGAATGAGCCCGAACTGCCAACTGACAATGACAGAGCAATTATGGGAAGGCAAGCGAGCTGTGTCAAATTAGCACTTGGTGAGAACTCATTTTTCAGAGATGTGCTTGCTCTACAACACCACAAGTGATAGCTACTTTATTGTGAGTGATAGGAAGACCAGCACTTAGACTGATGTTCTGATTTGTCAATAGCTGTATTTGAAAGCTTAGTGTCACAAATATATAGAGATATTCAGGGAAAGAGGCACACTGCTCATGATCCGAASGATAAGAACGTCGCTGAGAAGGTCATCTGTCAGTGTGAGCTGTCAAAGAGAGATCACACTCTATGAAAAGGGAACATTCAGCCGACTTAAGTAATTACCTTTGACTGAGATTTGAAGATGTCTTCTTTTGTTGGCCTACATTGACTGCATAATTTATAATTTACTGCAATCAGTGAAGGGCCAGGAATTGTAACTAAGAAAATCCTTATTTTATTTCTCATAATTACATTTCTTTTTTTCTCCCTTAGTGCCTCAGAATGAAAAAGTAGGATATTGATGAAATATTTTTCAGTAACTCACTCAAATCGGCTTTATCTTTTAACATATCATACCCAAATTGGGAAGTTTGGGTTTTTTCTTTGGTTTTGGGTTTTTGTTTGCAGATATGAGTCATACCCTATACCATCTTATAAAGTACACTACATTCCTAATGTGGCTTTACATGCTTTGTAGGATTACCAGTTGAAAAGGATAAAGGAATAATTCAATTTCTTCTTTTTAGTGCAGAAAAAGAAAAAAAGAGATTTGGAGTACTAAGCACTGAAATTGTAATCCGCATCCTATTTGGAGATACGGATCAGTTTGATATAGTTTTCAGGACTGCAGAAAGATAAGTATTGTAGCAAATATTTTAGAAACTTTGTGGATTAATAGAATTTTCATTGCTTGGTGTCTTTTTTTTCACAGTAATCTCTCTGGATCAATGTTTGAAAAGTAATTTTTTAGCCTTTAATAATCTTAAAAACAAAAGATAATATATGACCAATTATGCTCTGGGGTATAAAAAGTATTACATTTTTGGTTTTTATCTTAATAGGAAAAAATATCTACTTACATTCTATTAACTAAAAATATAGCATGAACTATTATCAACGCAGCATTTGAATTTTTATTTTCCCAGTAAAAAAGTCATTTTTGGAAACCTTTTTTTGATTTTCTTTATTCTATTTGCTGCTGTGGGATGTTTGGTGTATCAAACTTTCCAATTCAAACAGGGAAATCTTTTATTGGGAAGGGCTGAATGATTAATGAATTGCAACAAAAAAAGACGAGGGATTAGCATGCCTTCTGGCCAAAATCTGTTGTTTAATTCCAGGTGTATTGATTAGCTGTATAGTTATTGACAAAAGAATTAATTTAAGTACTTTAAGTCAATGTTACTTTAGTTGAAAACTCTACCTTTAGACACAAGGAAATACCAGTACAAAACCAGTCAATTAATATACTATCAAAGTACTGTCAGAGGAAAAAAGGCTTTATGTCTTCACACCTTAAATTCTAGGTAGGATTTTTTATGTCATGTTAATTTTCTAAGATTCATCAAGGAGCCATATTTAAAATTTGTAATTGTGGGTTTAGTGATGTTTGCTAATTATTTAATGTTTCCTCTGAACTTTAAAGATTCTTCTAAAACATACTTTGTTTTCTTTAGTTTGAATTTCAGTACCTGACATTATTTTAAATTATATGCCTTGCTGATTCTGAAACACATTTTTAATCATTATTTTTTTATGTTTCAGAATTCTTTAGGCCATTCAATTTCCGCTATTGTTGAAAGCTGTTTAATTCACAATGCCTCGAGTACAGGCCCGTCATCTATTCTATAGTGACTATACCACTTAATAATGGAATAGTGCATCAAAGTGCCACTTAGGTCTCAAATTGTTATGTATGACTGTCAAAGCGGTGAAAAAAGCAAAAAGAGGGAAAAAAAAAGAAAAAAAGAGAAAAAAACCCCCCTTGATTTGTCTTTACTACTGGAACGTGAATTTGTCAGCCAGGTTTTGAAATCACAACAGCATTGCTTGCATCCCCAGCGAGATGTCGAAAACTTGACAGGTACATATTTTTTCAACTACAAGCACTTCTATAATGAAAACTAAATACACAAATCTTATTTTTTTTTGCTTTTGACAGATAGTTGTTGCCAATGGGATTTAATGTTCAGGTTTGAGTTGTCAAGAGAAATAACCAATAAGCAATCCAAGTAGTCAGTATACAGATATTCAAAAGCAAAATGCCTGGCTTATGTGATATACTGGGAAGATTTGAGTATATAATTAACTAACTGAGGAACCAAGGACACTTAATCTTCCCTCTAATGGCAAGTTCAACCCATCACTGTCTCTCTCTGGGGGACAAACTGTAGCTTGTTTTCTGGTCACCAGGGCCTTTGGTTGTCATTTTGCTCTTTCTTATTCATCATATCCTTGAGTTCTGGCACTGTTCCTTTCATCACTACTCAGACACAGTAAGAATTAACAAGATAAACTATGGTTCCTTTCTGAAACTCTATTCATCATCTTATGCATTTTTAAACTGTGGCTGTTTATCTGCCTACCGACTCTGTCACAAAATTATCTGCTTTTCTTTCAGAGCACAGAAACGGAATATACATTTGTACATTTGTTGCCTGTATAAACACAGATTTACAATGTGCACACTGGAAACCACCAACAATATCTTAAAAATGCTCTTAGACCAGTTATTTACCTCTAGGCTATCCACTCATTCATATGACACTGCATGTGTGTGTGCATGCATGTGCAGTACTTATGTATAGAGGAGAGAAAAAGCAGGCTGGTGCCAAGAGGAATGGAGTGTGGAGGAGGTCAAATATCTTTGGCATCGAGGAGCTCCACCTCTCAAACCCCCATTTGGGCTCTCAGCAGTCAGTAGGAGTGAGCCCAGAGTGGCCGGAAGTGCCAGCAGAAAATGCTGCTGAATTCAAGCTTTACATAGAAATGACCAGATAGTTCCAGGTGTGAAAGCCCTCTTGAATGCTCTCATGGGAGCAAGGGGACAAAAAAGAAATAAAAATAAAAAATAAAAAAGAATTCATTTGCTTAAGAAGCTCTCCGCTCAAAAAAAAAGACAATGAAAATGGCACCCGGGCAGAATTAAAAAAAAGAAAAAGTTAAAATCAAATAAAGTATGTTTTAAGATGCAGGACATCCAAACGAAGAATGTAGCACAAGAAGAGAGTAATATGTCTAGTGCTTTCTAGGCCACGTGCCAGGCTTGCAGACCAGGAACTAGGGGCATCCAACTGCTCTCCCTGGGTCGCTGATCTCTGTGCATGCACAGATATGGGACATTGCACACAGCTGATCCATAAGCCCCAGGCCACATGTATGTCCTAATGTACCTCTTATGAATATTCACACAGCAGGGAGTATAATAGTGATTTTGTAAACCTGTCAGTACAATTATTCTGCTTACTAAAGTACCGATTGTTTACTCAGCAAAATTTATGACTTCTTGTGAAGAAGTTTTACAAAGAAACAAGAGGTCTCCACTGAAAAACCCAGATCATGAGGCACATGTGTAAACCGGGGCTTAAAGTATGCACTGTGAGCAAGGAGAATCAAAGTGAAGGTTGACATAACTTCTTTACTTATTCTCCTTAAACCACTACTGTCACTTGTGTACAGTAAATCTGTCTTAGTTCATGGATCATTGACACCGTAGACTAAAACGTTTAAGGTCGCTGGTATCAGAGTAGCTGGTATGCTTATGCCTTATGGATTTGATCCTAAAAGGTGCTGAGTCCCTGCCAGCCAGCTTCAGCAGAGTTCAGGCTGCTCAGCAGCTCTCAGGATTGGACCTCTAGTCTCTGTGGTAAGAAGCTTTGCCATTTTGCTTGAAAAAGATTGCATTAGTATAGAAAATCTGCTTTCTGAATTGGAAAGCTGTGCCCTTCTTCAACTTAAAATATTAAATCTTGAATGTCCATTTTTATCTAAACAATCATTTGTACATAAAAGGTTTAAAAGAAATAAGTTATTGAGCACTCACAAACAGCAAGAGAGAGCAGAAATGTACTTAAGACCACTCATTTTGATAGTCCATTTTGAGATGCACATTTATAACATTAAAACATGCATTTTCTCCAGTTTAATGACATTAGAAAAAAGTTCATTAGCTCTTTCCAAAGAGCTGAAAGAGAATCATGATATAATTACCAACAGAACCTTAATACACTGATAGAATAACTGACATTATTATTCTAACACTGGAAAATTTAGTCTAGACGTTTTTGAATCGAAATATGCATACTTGTCTGTTTAATGCAGGTACTTTTAAACGTTAGTTGTACCTGATAAAAAGCTCACACCCTGGCTGATATACATGTTAGAGATAGTGTTGTTATCTGCAAGTCTGGATAGCTCAAGGTTATATGACTGGGTTAATAGGATGACAATCGTGGCTTAACACTCAGGCTTCTGACACACAGCCATAAAGATGCTGAATGAAATACAGCTGGCTGTGTCTACCTAGCAAGCAGTCCACAGGCCTCTAGTGATTTTTTCAGAAGTTAGAGACTCTTAAAGGTCCAACATTTCAAAGTGCCTCATTTGTAAAAAGACTTATAAGTGAAATAGCATGGAAGAGACACCCACATGAAGGAAATCTGTGTTTAAACATTTATCTGATGGTTTTTATTTTTAAAAACATAATATTTTGTACAAGAGAAAAAAGATAAGAGAATTATTTTTATGAAACAACTGATCTATATCTAATCTGCAGAGACATATTAATATCAAAAATAGACTTTCTGAAAAATAAGGCATAGCAAAGATTTCATAATATATTTGATTAATCAAAACCCAAACGGAAAGTTCTGATCTTCCCAAATGCTGAAGGCTTACAACTTGCTTCAGGGCATGATAAACCATGCAGCACCAAATGCTTGCATATATTTTATAATACACCAAGCTCTCAAATATTTCTGTAAAAAGATCCATCATTAATATCTTACTGCTTCTTTTCCTGGGCTGCATTGTATGGACATAGTATCATGAACCAATTTCTGAAGAGACATTTTCTTTTTTTTTTAATTCCTTACTCTGCCAGGCCAGCATGCTTGATGCAGAACAGATAGCAGGTGATGGGGTTTTTTTAGCAACTGCAAATAAGTAGCAGGAGTAAGGATCCTAAGCCCTGGTAGCTCAATGGTTAGCCAGAAAAAGGATACAAATGGTTTTATTGTGTGCTCCTTCAGTCCTGGATCCATTTTAGTCCGGCCTATTTTGCTGACTTAAATGACATTTGAGAATTATTTTAGCTTGTATTAAAGACTTGTCCACAGACTACGGGCTCTTCTCTAAGCAACACTCTGTAAGAGAGCAGGTAGAAATTATGAGAGAAGAGTGATTCTATTTCAACCAGAGGGTTTATTTTTTGCACAACAAATTGCAGAAAAACAGAAGATCATAGGTGTAAGGATGCTAATAAGTGTTTCTTTTGCTCGGTCAGAGGATAAGTATTTTGTCAGTAGGTGCAATAACATGAGATACTCAGCATCTGCAAAGTGCTTTCTGGAAGCACTCATACCTTGCAGATGTTTTGCTCTCATTCTTTGCCACCTCTGCATATACTGAGTGCGGATGAGTATTTCAGTGTCATACACACTTAGCAGTGGCAAAATTTTGGAGGAGAGGGAGAGAAGGGCAAGGGAAGCAGGTTGTGAGCTGACCTAAAGAGGGCAAATCTGTCCATCACTCCACCATTTAATGCCAGTAATGAAAGAAACCCTCTGAGGGACCATTTTACATCACAACATCAGGAAAAAAAAAAAGTAGAAAATTAAAATTCTTCGTGTTATTTGGCTTCTTGTTTAAATATGGTGTTTAACCTGGGTGGTATATATGTTGTAGACTGTTCCCTGTTAATCATCTAAGGTATTGAGTCAGCTCTTTCTTAAAATTAGGAATGAATTTATTTTACTTTTGATACTAACACATGATATATTTTGACACTTCACAAGAGGGGAAAGTTGCCTCAGGTCCCAGGTTAACACCACAGGAATATTAAAGCCAAGGCTAAGCACACTGCCACTGTTGCCCTTGTATTGGCTTAGTATGTTGCATACACCCCAGAATAAAAAACTGAGAAGCTCAAGGAGGAGCTAAAGCTTCTGTGGACTATCTTGTTCAAACAGCATCAGAAATTGCTCAGACCTTTGTCAACATCAGTTACATTGTAAACTACAGTAAAAAAAAGCTACAATATACACTGTAAATTGAAAACAAGGTCGAGGGTTATATTTTAGCTAAATGCTTTATTCAAGTGTGGCCAAATTTAAACAAGGTTCATTCATTCCCTCTTCTAAGCCCCTAGAGAGTCTGTTAGGCAAAATTCTGTTTCCCATATTTTTAATTTTTATTCATTATTGCTCACATGAGTGTCTTGTGTCTTGTTAACCCTTTCTTATGGCTTATTATAGACACTGAAAGAAAACACTAGCATTTTTCAAGTTATGAGAAACATGAGTAAGAGGGGCAGGATATGCACTGCTGACTTTGAGAACTGGGCTGGTGTCTGCCATGCCAAACTCTAAACTAGCAATATTGAAGGGGGCTTAGACTTTGATATAAGTATCCAAAAGCCTAAGTGTATTCCCCAGCTCTCTCGTCTGCTGGCATCTTTCACTTCCTCTCCCCACTTTTTTGTCCCTCTTGAACTGCATCAGACTTCATCCACAGCTGAAGAATGTGACCTTGGACTCAGGTTACCCTAAATGAAGTAAATGAATGCAAGCCCAGTCACTACGGTTTATTAGTAAATCTGCGATTAATCATTATGTGCCACCCAGAATTATTGTCATTTTTATCTCCTTCGACATACCTTTTTATCCTTTTATAGTGCCCCTTCCTCCTACAGTTTTTCCTTTGTTTCCAGTGACTGATCTGGCTACCTTTGGAGATATTTCAAGTTCACAGTGAGTTTTACATTCTAACTTCAAATCTTACACACCGGAGATACGGGATTTCTGTATGTGGCAGTACAGGTTGCCTGGGAGATTGGTAAATTCATACTATGTAGATGAAGAAACCAGATTCATACTTCTAAAACAGTATTCCATGCATAGCAAGATATTATTCTGATCAGTGGAAGTTAATGTTGAAAGTACTGAAGTTTTAAAGGAATGAATGTAAGGAAAGACAACACAAACCTTGATTATTGTTCCCACTACATGCAAGAGCCTTACAGTCTCTTTGAGTTGCTACATAAAATTGCCATTTAGAAGGAAAAGGTAAGTGCAAGATTGCCACAAATATATGGGACATACCAGAGAACGTGGAACTGGGTCATTGTTTTAAAAAAGGAACATTTCAGAGAGATGCAGAAAAACCCAGGATGCAGGAAAGAAAAGGAATTAAATAATGGACAAAAGAGGATTTGCTCAGAGGACTTGGTTGAATTGTAGAATGGGTGGAATAAAGAAAAATGTTTTTATTTTATGGAGTTAACAGAGGATATTGCTGCTTATTTTTAATTTCATCTTATTGCAAGTTACTTCATTGGAGGGGATATATTTTCTTTTTGATAACAACTGATCCAATCAAAAAGGACTTTTGACATTGTAAAAATCTTTGACTTTTGCTTTTTGTGATGTAAGGACCAGTTCTTATTTACATCCATCCCTAATCAGCCACTACAGGAAAACTTCAGGTTAAAATGCCAGCAGGCCCCAGAAATCAGTCAGGTGGACAAGAGGATACAGTTCATTAACTCAGCTGCACTACAAGGCCAGTGTACTCACCTGTCTCTTCACATCTACCTCCCAGTTACTCCAACTCTTGTAGTGAACGCACATGAAAGAATTATAAAGACAGGCACTATACATTACGCGTCACCATAAGAAATGTTTTCAGACACTCCAATAACTGAATAATGATGGTGGAAGATTGCAGTGTTGTTCAAACTGAAGTCATAAGTCTGCTTTTGCAAGATGACTAAGTGAAAAGTTGTGATGATGGAGACATTAATTTATCAAAATTCATCAACGTTCTTACAAGGAACAGGAAATACAAGGCTTCTGTGTGAAAAAAATTTCTAAACTTGAGGTTGAAGTCCTCGCTCCAGTTAAAACCAAAGTCTACTGAGTTTCAAAGGGGCAGAATTCCTCCACATCTACCTACAGACTCACACCCGGGTAGCACTGAGTATCCCCAGCTCCCCAAAAGAGGGGAGTTCTTTGTGCTAATCCCGAATGACCACACTACAGTCTGTTGAGTTGATCTGTCTCATTATATGTATTAAGGTGAGCAAGGTTTAGCCCTTCAAGATGGAAAAAAGGATCCTTAATTATGTACACTATTTTTCTCCGCAAAGCATTTCTAAAAATTCAGGAAGGAAGAAAACACTAGTGTGTGCAGACCCCTCCTTATTGCTCGTTCTTTCTTTTTTTTTTTCTCTTTCTTTCTTTCTTTCTTTCTTTCTTTCTTTCTTTCTTTCTTTCTTTTTCTTTCTTTTTCTTTTCCTTCCTTCCTTCCTTCCTTCCTTCCTTTCTTTTTCTGTCCTTTTCTTCATTTTCTAATGGATACTGCTTATATAAGGGTTGAAGAGATGAGAATACAGATTTAATTTCTATAATGTTTCTATAATCAATGCTTTGTATCTGAACAAAAGTGTAAAGAAGGGCATAAATGCACTAAGCTGCATTTCAAAAATGACATCGTAATTGCAGGACTGCCTATCTTACCTTGGCCTCAAGCATTTACCAGGATTTAAATTTATTTCAAACTGTTCTCCCAAGTCTGCCTAATTTTTTTTTTTGTCCAAATAGCAGCAACTCACAGTTAGTGAACAAAGCTTCAAGATTTTTTTTTTTTTACTTACAGCTAAATTTAACTTTACCCATCCAATAAAAAAGAAATAAGGGAGCCTTTATTATCTCCCTGGATTTCTGGGTATGATACCACATCATAGAGAAGTGGTTATTAGAGACAATGGCCTACCAAGGTGAAGTTTGTAATAAAGCCTATTATGTGGTTTCACCATTGACACTAATGGAATGTAACAGTGATTTAGAATGATTTAATGGTTCCCAGGTTGTGCTCTAATAGTGCTCTTTATATTATGATGTATATCACAAAACCTAATGTGGCTGTTGTGATATATTGACAGTATTCATGCTGTTTCATTTTTTTAGGGGAATTTTAAAAACTGTCAAAAAAGAAAATTAATAGGCTGCAACTGCGTTATTTTCAAGGGTTCTGTTTTTTAAATGTATGTGCATAAATTTCTATTTGGTTCCATGCTTAAGCTAATAAATTCATTTGCATTTTTATTCCAAAGTCATAAAAGTGGAATGCATGCACGCATGCATTTGTGTGTGTGTGTGGCTGTGTGGCCGTGTTTGAAGCCTTGCTTTAAAAAGATCATCTCAAAATTTGTTTACAAAATGGTTTTAGTACTTTCAAATGCTTGTAAAAGAGGAGTGTAAAAAGAAATTTTCTTCTCATAGGCTGCAAAACTACACTAATTTAACAAAAGAGAGACAGCAGGGAGTATGACTACAGATTCACTCAAAAAACATCCAGACCCTCAAGGGTCAGGTGACTTTTAGACTTGCATTTAAAGTCTGGAATTTAAATAAAAACACAATCATCCTGGAAGAGAAACAAAGGAAGATATACTAGAGCTGAGATACCTTTTGAAATGGTTTGTGGGCTTCTCAGCAATGCCTGACCTATTAGCTTTAAGGCATTTCTTGTTTCAAGTAGGTTAAGGAACAGCTGGAATTTTCTTGCATTTTCACCCTCCTTTTGTAATTTAAAAGCATACATCATGAAATATCATTGCTATAAAGATCAGCATCTTCTGAACACCTTCCAAGCACTCCAGACCCCTTGAGTGACAGGATTCAGGTTGTGATGATGAGCTACCAGTGAAAATATCCAAAGACCACAGTTCTCCCTAAAAGAAGGAGTTTCATATCTGGCTACCCTGAGAATGCTAGAGCAAAGGTCCTTGGCATTTTTTCTGATAAGCGTTTCCTTCCCCATTCACAAAACTTAATGCTTTTTAAAATTATTTTCCCACACTTTCATGTTGAAACCATGCATGGATCTTTTGGAGGGCAAAAGAAGGTAGGGACCATGAAAGTTGATTGCTGCTGCCTCAACTTCCTCATTAAAAACTGCAAAGGGAGCAGATCTTCTCAATCCCCACTCAAGCCGAGAAGCTGTGGAAGATGTCACCCATCTCTGCTCCCTCAGTGGTAATGAAGAAGGGGAAAATGTCACTTTTGGTGAAGATGGACGAAGGACAAGAGTACAAGCCCTGACAGGTACTGTAGAGGGGAAGAGGAGGGTAAGGAGACAGCTGCCTGGCAGTGAGTGTGCCATGTCGCAAGAGACTGTCCTGCATTTGTGTCAGGGGAGACTGCATTCTCTTCTGTTTCTTTTGTCCCCAAATCATCTGTGCCTTGTGTTGTGTATGCAACTGCCACTGACAAAGCAGGCAGAAGCTGAACTAGGAAAAAATGGGGCCCTTGGTTCCCAAATGGGTAACAATGAGTGTATGATCCCTTCCCTCCTGGAGAGTGAGCATTGCTTCGAGTACCTTCCACACCTGCTGGTATGTGCTGCTGAGCACCGCTTGCACTGCTGAAGTGGGGACAAATCCATGTGGATTCTTGCTGCACCCTCCTTTTGGAGGTGCAAAGGAGAGTAATTACTTTAAATTACCTGGCTGAATTTACCCCGGATGAAGTACTACATAGGTTCCCATGCTGATTTATGTACTATCCCTCAAGGGGAGGGAGTCACCATGATCTGGGAGGAAAAGTGATGTGAGCGAGTGTTCAGAGAGGACGCGGGTGGAGATGAGCAAGGTTTTGGTCTGTCACCACCACATCAAGAGCTTCCCAAGCAAAGAGAGAACTTGTTCCTGCAGAGAGCCTTCTTTGCCAAACTGTGCCATATACATGCCACTGACTGATTGCTCTGTTACAGGGCAATAACACAACACTTGTCATGTCCTGCTTCAGGTTAGCTTGCTCATAGAGGTGTTTTGCTGTTTGTTTTTTTTGTTGTTTTTTTTTTTTTTCTGTGAAAACATCATCTTGGGATAAAACCGCCTGTGAAGAGATCAGCTGGAACACAGCCAGCTGTCTCCTGATGGGATCACAGTTTGCCTTGCATGTGCTTCTGCCCTCATGGCAAGGGAATTCAGTGAGCACAAAAGGACAATTTTCCTCTTTCTCTGATTCATCCTCTAAAACTGTCCACAAAACCATAATTTTTCGAGTGTAAAGAGTATGTACAGGCTAGAAAATGGTTTTATAAATAGAACCTCACATTGAATAATGACTTCGGGGCAATGAACTGAGAGAGGACAGGCAGAATTTTGGAGAAAGTCATTTGGTTTTGACACTGAAGTTATTTCAAAGTTATAAGAAAGATATTTCTCAGGCGAGGTTCTCCCTTTTTTTCCTTTTTGTATCATGTCATCCCTGTGGAGAGTTTTGTGGAATCATAGAGAACCAAATTAGGCAAAGTGCCTGTTATGTAACCTCATGGTTCTTTAAAAATAATGGGAGCATCACTATCACTAGAGCTTCTCTCTTCCCAAAGTTTATGTACAGCACATGGAAAGTGGAGTTGGGAAATAGTGGAGACCATATAATGAAATATAAAGATCATTTTTACAGCAATGCATTGAAATTTGCATAATTATTATCCCATTTTGACTTTTAACTTTAGAGAATCTATGTGGGTCAGTTTTCCCTGTTTTAATTAGCAAAATCAAAATAACAAAAAATGGCAATTTCCTTCTTTCAAGCTCAAGTGGACTACTCAGCCTGTAGCAATAATTATATTTTTCAAATGTGAGGTGCCTAATTTAAAATATGAGATTCCCAGTAGCTGCAGAAGTTTTAAGGACAAGAAGTGACAGAAGCAAGTGAGCCTTTTGTTCTTATCACTTCCCAGCTGAAAGTCCTCTCAACATCTAAACTTTGTAGGAATGGTGTTGCTGTTGTAAATAAATTTCTGTGTCAATATTATTTATTGGAAAATATTTTACACACTGGGGTAAATGAAGAGCAAAGCTTACTAATCAGATTACTAGCATGCTTATTTTAATTTATACGTTCCATGGTTAGCCTTTAAGCCACAGTTGACCTCTTATTTTTTATATTAACTGGAAACCATTCATCAAGTGAGTTACCCCTCTCCTTTCAAATCCACTTGTATTACTAAAAGGTTGAGTAAAGACCTCTGGGGAACAAGGGCAATTTTTGACATGGATCTCAACAGATTAAACTATGCAGGGACAATATAGAATACATTGGAGCAATAACATTATCACATCATAGCCTGATTGAGAGGCATTTCCTTGCATTTTTGTCCTTTTACCATAAGCCAATAGTAGCCACAGGCATTTGACTGGAGAGCCCGGAGGATTGACAGGCCTGGCAGTCATTACACGCTGGATTGAATACTAGATTACTCCAAAGTGGCTCAGGGTCAAGGATCAGTGTGTTCCCTTTTGGCACTAAATGACTTTAATATCCTTACTGTATTAGTCAATTACTTTAAAGCTGCTGCTCTCTGAGCTCTCTCTGCCCCCCTGCAGTTTACTATGGACATTTGAATTGCTCCCATACTTAACCCACACATCTGCTTTTAGCTGTCAAAAGAATAGTGCTACCACTGGAGCTATTGACAATGCAAAATGAACAGAGATACTTGCTGTCAGTGTCAAGTGGCACTTTCTTTCCATTGTTTGTTTTAAATAAGTCCTAAATAACACCACAGTGACACTATTCCTAACTCAGGAAGAGTCTGATGGTGGTTTGCAGCCTACCTTTAATTTAATCTCAACATGACCAAAACAAGCAGCAGTAAATTATTCTTTCCTCACAGTTAATTGTTTTTTGGGGAAAAAAAAAATGTTTTCCAAAGAGCTGAAATACTGTGGTAAGGCAAAAAAAGAAGGGTTGCTTACAACTCTTGCTTAAATTTCACAAGAGTCTCTGTGACTATAGCAAATTACACTGCACTTCTGAATTTATTGGTGCAACACAGTGAAGAATTTTATATCATGGCCACTGAACATTAAAAGGTCTGGCTTGGCTTGGTGTTAAACCAACATGTCTGGATTAAATATGAGCAGAACTGATCTGAATTTTAAAACTGCTTGAAAGTCATGCCTTTAGTGTTTTAGTGAAAGTGATATCACTGCACATGAAAGCACATCTGTGCTGTGGGGCCCGACTTGTGTGTGGTGATGTCATTGGGTTAAAAAAGCAGCTCAGGACTTTACAGCTAGATACATATAGAAATAATTTTCTTTTACAATTATACTTATTTTCATCTGTGTGAGGATAAATGGGCACTGTGTCTTACTGTGAGACCTGTCGAATGTGTAGTTTAGTGAGCCCATGTTGCATGCAAAGAGCCGCATTTTTTCTCTTTTTACATTAACCTGTAAGATATAAAGTATAAGGACTGGTTGCTTCGCTATTCTTGTAGAAAATACAGCTAGCATTTTACAAGGAATAGCACCATGCCTATTGTTGCGCGCATCAAATTGATCTGCTTTTTGACCAATCCAAGAAGGATCTATCATGTCAATGTTACCTTTCTTATTCTTCAGAGAACTGTTAAATATCCTAATGAATAAGGGCTTCAGACTTTTCATTTAGTGCAYGAAAAAAAAAAGAAGCAAATTTTGATAAATTTTGACATACAAGATAGGTGTAACACAGGTCATTGCTATTGGGAATTCTAAAATATATGATATCCAGGCTGCCTAGCACATTTAGCAGGATAGTGTCCACTCTGACCTGTTTGCTGATGACAAGGCCAAAGGAAAATATAATCCACTGTGCACTGTAAGCTTCCGAAAGGCTTAGGCAGTATCAGAGACATTTTATCTCCTGGCTTCAGCAGTCTTTGTATTTCACTTGAAATTAAAACTGCTGTGTTAGGAAGTAGATGAAACATTTAAAAAAAATTCTTAGTCTCTAAGTTTCTGTCCTTGTTATTCAGGATCTTTAGGAACACAAATATATTGTAGGCAACAGAGCACTAATAGAAATGCAGATATGTCATCTGTTCTAAAATATATGCACACTTGTATGTCTTTCAGTACACAAAAATGCTTCATATGATGAATTCCAAGTTTTGCCATTTCAGGTAGATACTACATGTGTTCCTACTCCAGAAAGGCAGACAGACAGTATGCTGTGGACAGTAATATATATTTCGTTTGCAGTGTGCCTCAACTCAGCAGCTAAGCATAATGAATGGTGCCTTGGGGAATGCTCTGAATAATTGTGCTAATTTAAAATTTAGTCAGCAAAGGACCTTAAAAAACTTGATACCTCTTGGTAATGATGCATCATTAGCACTTTTCATTCATTTATATTTTGTTGTGTTTAGGGATTTGGGTATTCAGGAGAAGAAAGGTAGTCTGACAAGAGAGTGATTGAATCAGCCCCCTTGATACCTGGGAGTGACAGAAGGTGAAGTACTGTAGCTGCAGTTGACAACTACTTTAATATCAGCCACTTATAAATATTTACAATTCATAAGTCGATGATGAGCTTCTGTATAGCACATAAATAATACCATAAGTATTTGGCATATTTATTTGGAGCCTGATCATTAGTTTGGAGATAGCTTAGTGTTAAAGAGTTATGGAAACATTTTCAATTAGAAGAGCTTCCTTTGGAGACTGCAGTGCACAGCTTTGAAGAAAATAATACACATGAAACAGGTGAGTTCACACTTCTAGAAAACTGCCATTCTCTCAGCTTAATCAGGGGAGCAAAACATCCAACTCCGGTGCAATAACATATGTAAGATTAACAGAAACTGGCTCTCGATGATTTATTTGGCACAGATACCATAGCACTTAACATATGGCCTTTCTGCAGTACAATGATAAACATATCAGAATCTAGCCAAAAAACAGTGAACCCTATTTACTGCACAAGTAATTGTGTTGGGGATATAATTCCTTTTGTTAAGGAATTCTACTAATAAGTTGATTTTGTAGTCTAAATGAGACACCTCAGGTGCATGATTTTGATCTGACTGCAATAAAAGGCTGACGGGTGGAAAATGAAGCACCTATTGACTGAGAGATTTCAATATTTTTTGTTTGAGACAGATATTTACATGCAAACTTTCTTGTTTGTTTCTCATATTAAACATTGAACATTGTTTGAAAGAGGGGGAAAACCCCAACTGCCTCACACTCCATAAACCACAATCAAATATACTAAAAAAGCTTACAGACAATGCATACTTTTTGGGATGTTGGTTGGTTTTGGTTGGGTTGGTTGGTTTTTTTTACATATCTAAAATATCTGTACTTTCCTGAACAACTTTAGGCAGAATAATTATCTGTAACTTCTGTCTTTTAATATGAGTGCAAGGTGCAGTGATGAGTGCTAAATACATTAATCAGGAGTGAAAATTAAATTAAAACATTCTGGAGTACGTTAATGGATACATAAAAAGATAAACTACTACACCGCACAGGTAAACCATAACAACTTATTGTGTTTGTGTGCCTAATTTTTGTGGTTTCTGGACTTTGTCATCCCTACTTTCTTTTAATATAACGAGGTTTTAAATGACCACTAGGGACGGACACTCCTTTCTTTCTATCCTGGTGGGTAATGAGAGCGACAACACCTCCAGCCATTATTCCTTCAAGTGCTGAGTAGGAGTGCAGTTAACTTTGATAGCATAGAAGTACATTTTTTATGACATAAGAAAAAAAATGTCGAGAATAACCTATTCGGTTTAACATTTTCACAGAGTAATTACACATAAAATTAGTAACCATCAAACTTTTTAGCTACTTTTCCCAACCACATTGACTGCATACATACACATTTCATCTCTAAGCACAGAAGAATTATTTTAACTGGGCAATATCCACAGAAACAATCTAGAGTAATTTTTTTTCCATTTTAATTGTTGATAATTTTGGGTTTACATCTCAAACTATAATTAATTTTTCAGATACTAGTATAGAAAATCAATCTGCCATGTCTTGCTCATGTCTGTACAATGCAATCACTCATTAATGCAGTTTTAAATATCAAAAAGATGTCTGTTTTCTGTTTAATTTGCCTGCTGTTTTGTAATGACAGTCTTCTTGTCATGGATCTTCCTGAGGTATGTAAACAACATATGAGCTTACTTTGAATGATGTATAATCTCATAATTTTCTCTCATAAAATGACATATACAAATCAAGGAGATAAAGCATGGAAAGTAACATATTTTGGTCTTGTGACTAATGGTAACCTGGTGCTATTGAATTACTGAACTGTGTCTGAGAACTAATGAGAAAAATTTCCCAGGGGAATCTTTATCCAATGCACTTGGAGAGCACCTTGGGGACTCATTCCATGTCTGTCACCTTTCCCGTCTCATTGACACTCAGCTTCTTTACCACCATTACACTGTGCAACCATTTCACTTTACACCTCGCGATTAGAATATTAAAAGGAAAGATACTACACTACTTGCTCCAGATAGCAGAGTTGTTTTTGACACTTAAAATAGAAATTGTCACTGAAATATCACAAGGACATGACTATCTCCAGCTCCAGAGCTCCCAAAGAACATTTTAAAGCTCAGAGGTGTATTATTTTGCAGCCAATCATATTTTTTGTCATATTTCTTAAACAGCTTGTTTTTTCATTTCTTAACTAACAATGAAACACATGAATACATCATGTCATGTAGGCCACAAAAATGATTTCTCTTAGGTAAAATTTGCTCCTGTCATAGTAGCAAGGACTGAGTCACTAGTATTGATTATATAATGATGAATTTTTAAATGAAGGAATAGAAACATCATTAACAAAAATGTATCATTTTCCATGCAGTAAATATTGGGTGAAGACTTGTGAAGTCTGAAAACAGAAGGAAAACTCTTCAGTGCATGCAAATGGCTTTAGTTTCATTGACTTAAGAACATTGCTGATTTCCCTCAGAGACAATTTGTCTCGTATATCTTACATCCATATTTAGAAGAGCTTTGGTATATCCCATTAGGGCCAAAACCTGCCTTCCTCTGAAAATCTCCCTCACTGAAGTGCACAGAACTACTCTCATGAGTAAGAGCACGGAGGATTTGGCCTCAGGGAATAAAGCTCAACTTAAAAAAAAGTTTGAAAAAACCCAACTACATTTTTTAACTTAAAAAGTGCTCTAATTTCACCTGCTTGGTGATTTTAGAGAGAGGCTAATTAAAGCCAATGGAGAATTTTAAAAATGAAGAAAAAAACCACAAATTAGGACAGCAAGGGGAAAATAAGTTTCCTAATTATATATAATGAGGATCTCTTCTGCATAGTGCAGTAAATGTTCACCTTTTCTATAACAGTAAGTATGATGATTTCTGCTGTGTGGCCCAGAGTGCTACACATGCAGCTGCATGCACCCATTGGACAAGTATTTGATTTTATTTAAGAGTTCTAGTTAACCAAATGTCCATGAGGGTCACACACTGTGACTTGTGTAGAGACTGAGAAGTACTGAACATATTTCACTGTTGATGATATTAACAGCACCTATTGCCTCCAGTGGCTGTTTTTGTTGCTCTGTTTTGTTGACACTGAGGAAGTGTCGGAAGGGGAGATTACTTTGGCAAGAATTAGGAAGAAATTAGGCTATATATGTATGCTGAGTTTGGTTTTGTCTTCTGCCAAAAAAGATCTTTCCATGGAATTGAAGAAAACATGCTCTCATTCTATCATGCTGGTTCTGAAGATGGTGGGGTTTCTTCTACGTACTCCCAGAGGACAGGCTGAATGTGGTATTTTTTTCAGTAGTGGGCCGCCCCTGGTGCAATAAAGTGCATCTATTATGTCTTGAAAATGTGCGAGTGCACCTGTTTCAGCCTTGCGTTATCAACAGTTCAGTCTTTCACTATTGACTCAGCAAATATTCTTTGCTCTAATCAAAACGAAAATACACTCTTGGGGTTGTAGATTTTCTGGAGGATTCTGTCCCCTTCCCATGAATTCTGAGTTTCAGAGGAGAGGTAAAGGAAGATTGGAGAGTGAGTTAAAATTCACAATATTACTGATAATGTTTAGGGAACGAAAAAACCTTGAAAAACAAACTCTGTCAGGAATTATCAGTCCTTTGATGTTTCATGTAAGCCATTGATGGTATAAAAAATACGGTGACGATGATGAATAGGGAAATAATGTTTTGATGTTCTCTTCTACAGTTACTCTGGACCTATTGAAATCACAAATGTTTTAAGTCTTATATGTTTTACAGGACTGAGTTTAAATAATTAGCATTACGAACAGTCATGCATGTCTATGACAAGTGAGGATGAAGCACTTCTGCTCAGTTGATCTCCATCTCCACTCTGCATCCATTCTGCACAGAGGGAAATAAATGAATAAGAAGCAAGGTTGTGAAGATCTATATTACCAGCTCTAGCCTGTTCACCTTTACCTTTCTATTCTGAATTTCAGGTCACTGTACTTTATTCCAGGTTCAAGCCCAAATTCCTTTATCTGTTCTGTTGCTTTAACTGGTCTGAGATCTACCATGCATGAACAGAATGTGAAAGAGGAAGCTAGTTTGTGGTTATTTTAGCAAAGTTTTTGCTTTTCACTTCAGAGCCCATAATCTTAAAAATGAAAGTCTGTGAGCTGGTCTATTTAAGCTTCCTCTATTTGAATATCTAGATTTAAGTAAAAAAATATCGGAGTTTTTGGTTGGGGGTTTTTTTGGGTTTTTCTAAGCATTAACATACAGTTTACACATTCCTGTCTCTTCTTATAAGTGGCAAAATACAATTCTTTGGAAAATATATAGGGGAAACACTCCATGTCAATACTTACAATATCAGGAGACAGGTTGTGAGCTGTATTTCTTTGTCTTTCTCAGAAAGATAATTATGAGTGTGGCAGAGAAAGAAATCTTTAGACTCCTTGTTTTGCAGGAACTGTGTGTAGCAGATACTTGATTCAGTGCCATGCTAGTACTGCTACAGGCAATAAGCTGCTTCAGTAGAAGCTGAGAATTAATATGCATTTAAACATTTTCTCTATGACCTCTCTCCCACCCATTAAATTTCTTACAACTGGCTCTTATGAGCTTCTCAGGGATAGTTTTTGATTGGGAGTTGATGAGGCTACATTAAAGTTTCCCAATGCTTTGGATGCTCAAAGCCATTGCTTTCTTATGTAGCAAAACATCATAACTAAAACCAGAGGGCAACCAACATATTCATAAGTGCTACTAATTCCATGAATCCTTACTAGTACACAACATTGATTTGCAGGAACGGTAAGTGAAATTAGCACATTTCATCATTTATCATTTTACTTTGCCACATTGGACTTAACAAAGGCATCAACTCTATGTAATTTCTATGTAATTGAATATATGCATAGATAGAGAAATATACACTTCAGAATGAGTCTCTTAAAGCCAAGATAGTTCAAATGGAATCCTCCCACTGCCACAGATCTGTGTGCAATTTTCTTTAAGCTCAAGTAGAGATGCATAAATAGAAGATGCAGAGCATCTGACTCATCACTCATATTCAGTATGGTTTCTCTGTTTCAGATGTTTATGTTAAAGTAACTGTTTTGAGCAATTCACATTTTCTTTTGAGAAACCGTGAAGGCAGAGAGATATGGAGAAGTGTGTTATATGAATGTCCATAGGGGGTGGAAAAAAATGAATGCAGAACCACTTTCAATACCTCAATGTCCACCGTGCAAAACTAATGCTATGGTGGACAGGTGAGGCAAGAACACACACTGTGCATTGACAAGACAAAAAGCTTGCCCGAACTTTTGCAGACTTGTGAGTTGTGGATGTCATGTATGTACTTTTGCCTGCCTAAGTGCAGTGCTTTGAAGAAAGCAAATCATATATGTTTAAACCCAACTGGAGTCTCTCAAAATCTTTCTCTGCAGACCCCGGAGCCAGGTCTGAATATCTGCTTATTCTTTAATCTACAAATAAGAATGTGCAGAGAAATACTAATGTAACTGCTCTCTAGTGCCAACTGCAGGCAAGTCACGAAAAGCTGGCCAAGAGGGTAAATAAAATTAATGTAGTGTTGTTCAAGGGCCTGATTGCACTTTTTATTTGTCATTCCTTTCAGTTTTTGAGATTTCATTGCACTGAGCTAGGAGCTTAACATGTACTGTTTTGATCATTCATCCCAATCTAGTTTCTCACAAACAGCTAAAAGTTTTGCTCTAAATGACTTTGATGGTGTCAGTGCCAAAGCAAATGTGGGGTATATGTTTACAGTCTCGTTTTTATGCATGTCTGGGGCAGAAGAGCTATTGAAGCAAATGACTTCTCACCCACACAGAGGGTATTCCTTCAATGTCACAGCAGAGGTCATTGACAGGGCAACACAGAGAAGACAGCTTCCTAAGAGTGTGCTTGCATTTTCCGTAATGCTCATACAACTTTTCTCAAACACACTCAAGGAAAATATATTTAACCCTTTTATAAATAGCAAATGCAAAAGTACATCTTTAAAACTTTAAGTATCTGCAATATTATGTGTTTGCAGAAATAACCATCACATGCCACAGTAGTCCTACAGTTCTGGTAAGAGCCAGAATGATACATTATTTTTGTGTTTTAACGATAAATATTTTTAACTACTAATCTATTCAGTGAGGCGATATAATTTCTTGTTGATGTTGCTATACTGACCTCTGCAG
Source organism: Amblyornis subalaris (assembly GCA_018881555.1). NCBI lineage: Eukaryota > Metazoa > Chordata > Aves > Passeriformes > Ptilonorhynchidae > Amblyornis > Amblyornis subalaris. Next base: position 77,258 of record JACAXG010000509.1, read on the forward strand.
GCTTTGGAAGTTTGGAACATTGTTTACTGCAGTGACTGCTGGGACCCAGTATGCAGCTAAACGAGTCTGTAGCACCAGAACACTTGAGGGCTACTATACTTATCTGGGAGCTGTACTTCTTCTTAGTTCTAAATAACAAACTGTCAAAGAATTTAAAGTCATGATTTGAAAGTAAGTGTTCTTGATGCTCAGAATATGTTAGTTTAGGAAAAAGTAAAGTGAAAAAATTGGTATTTAAATGAGTTCTTTACAGATCTGGGGGGTTGCAATATGACTGGGTAATTAAGAAATGCAGCCATTTTAGTTGAAAACTATTATTCCCATTAAACTTGTCTCTTAAAAAAGAGAAATTCTGCTGTATATTCAATTCAATTTGATCCCATCTGCTATTCTGCTGCTAGACCTAATTCAATTAAAGGTTGCATATGTTCAGTATAGTTTTTATAAGTTTTCTCAACTAGGACAGACACACCAGGATGAATAGTGATACTTAAATGATACAAAGTTCCCCATTTGCTGAGTTTCAGTATCTTGAGTTAAATTCATGTCACAGACACAGTACAATGCATGCATTAATCTAATCTGGGTTATTTTCTGTTAAATACTTACCGCCTTTCTGGGGTTAAGTGTGTTCCTTACATTTATTCATGTCCAAATACAATTTTTCAGTTATGGCCTGACACTTCTTTTATACATATATATCATTTTTGTAACTTATAGTCATGTTTGGCTGACATACAGAGCTATGCCCTATACCTTGTTTATGTTAGAAACAAAGACTCGCTGAACTACAGCTCTGTTTATAACTATTTGTGGTTTAACAAATGACAAAATACAGAAGACTTAAAAATCTTGGTCTGGAAAAAATATCTCGGTCTGGTTTATGTTTTCATCTACTTTCCCTACATTTATTGATTTTGTTAACTGTTTCAGCCATTCACTGTACACTTCCCTGACCACATCCTATTTATGTTGTATGCAGGTAACTGACATTTAAAGAAAAACAAAACATACAGGATGAAGTCCTGACTCCTCTGAAAGCTCCCATTGACTTTAGGAGAGCCAAGCATTTTCCTGCTGTATTTTTGTTGCTCTTGCTTCATCTTTAAAATTAAAACATCTCTTTGACAAATTCAAAGTTTATCTAGTTAATCTTATTCTGTAATAGATTGACAAGTTATACCCTGAGACAAATAGACATATGGACAAAAAGCTGTGTATTTTGGAATAGATTATTACTCAAATGTATTACATTTTCTGTAGTCCAGTACTGTTCACCAAGAGATGACAATAGATGGGGAAAACAGAGAGCATTTGGTAGGAAAGGAAAATACACATGGGAAGCTGCAAGACAGTTCTTTAAATATTTGGCTTAATATTCACTCCCTCAGTTTTATTTTTTCCCAGTTTTTAGTGTTGTTAAAACAAATGATCTGAGAAAACTGGAGATTTTGTTTGAGACAAGAAAGATTTTGAGATTACTGTTCCATTTATCTGTGCCATTTGCATTACAAAAGTCTCTAAATCATTCTAACTAGGCTAAGTGCTGGTCATCCTCTTGTGCTGATTCCTGTGTTCCTCAGTGCTCTGGGTGAAGGGATAAATTTTCATGTATTTATAGGCTGCTTAGCACAACTCTTCTCATCCAAATCAGGAACAGTGTCAGCAGTGATAGTAAAGTTTCTACAGAGCAGAATTATGGTGCACACCTAATTCAGTCACTGAGATGCAGTCAATCCATGGTCTGTGCAACCAAAGTAAGGCTAATCTGAAGTGGAAAATACACAAGCACAGATAGTGAAGAATTTAATACCTCAAAATCCACTGTTTTACTCTAGAGATCTGCTCCTTTTTCTCCACACTGTTTGCTAAAATTAACGTAGCCACATTGTCTTGCTTGAAAATATTGACAGAGTTTGAGACCAAACCCATGTGTCTTTATGGTCAGCAGGTAGCCGGTGAGAATGGGCAAACATAGACTCACTTCTGGCTATCAGCAAGTTTATATAGGCTGGCAATGTAGGAAAGGGCAACTGGAAGGAAATGTGATTCCACCCACTTGCCCCTCCCAAAAGGAAGCACTAGGGAACTGCAGGCAGAGGTAACACAATTGCAGTAATGGCTCCATTCTTGTACTCAGCCACGCTGTCTACACTGCAAACTGAAGTGCTGAGAACCTTGAACTGGCTTGATGGACTTCTTTATGTTATATGGTGTTGTGCACAGAGGAAAGGCCTAGGCTTTGATTTAGCAAGATGTGTTCTGGCTTTGGGACCCTATGCCTGCAAATTACCTTTACAGCAAGGATTGTTCAGAGCTTGTGCCTGGCCCATGCACACAGTGTTCCTGAGCAGGGAGGTGAAGGCTGGAGGCACCTGTGTCCCCATTGCAATGGGGCATGATAGAGGGTTGCCCTGGGCATGTCTTCAGCTGTAGTTCCACCAAGAAGGAACTGCTCAGAGCCTGCCAGCAGTGTCTTTAGTACATACTGAAAGTCTCCAGGTATAACTACAAAGCAAATTGAAACCAGGAAAATTCTCCACAGCACACTAAATTAATAACCTAGATGCACCCAAAGCACGGGTACCAGAACAGTTTAGCTATGTCAGCATAACTAACCGGAGGAGTTATGATGTGACTGTTTTTCCTAGGACATTTCAGGACTGTTATGACATCCAGTCTACAGCTGTCAGATTAACCTGGAGTATAGACTGGAGGACCACTGAAAGTTAAGATGAGAGACTAATTTTTTCTTTTGCTATGGTTGCAGTTAGATCACATAGTAAATTCCAAAGCTCTATAGAAACAAAACTCAGAGTATTTGAATTATGACTCTTTGTGGACTGATCCCAGACTACAGCACTGGGACAAGTGGCCTGAGCAATCATCAAAGCCTTCTTTGGACTGTCAGCCTTGATTGCTTGGTGTTCGTATCAGGTCTATACAGTAATGTGAATAATCATTAAGTGTTACATTGCCACAATTTTCTGTTTTGATGGAAATTTTGGGGCAGGACTATGGCCTGATTCTGTCAATGTAAAGAGCATAGTTTTGCTTTTGCCCTAGAAGTTTCTAATTTGTGCTCATTTCTCTCTTGGATGTCTGTGAAAATCGTTGAGCAGGATGTCAGCTCCTTTTTATTTTTCTAAGCACAAGCCTTGTTACGTTTTGCTTAATCTTCCATCCGTATGGTGACATGTAAAACTGAAGCTTGACCATTTAAGAGTTCAGCARTACACAGCTTCCCAGCAGGTCCCCCCAGGGCACTGTGTCAGATGGTATTAGCAGAAGAACCAAAGCAACTGTCCCTGCTGCACTGCTTGGACATGTATAAGTGGAGCATTCTGCAATCACAGAGTACCATGCGTACAACAAACTGTAAGCTCCCTTTAGACCATGATATAGCTTTCCCCACATGCCCTTAAAACTAAATTGTGTTACAGTTGCTCTAAGAACTACAAGTAAAGATGTAAAGCAGCAAGTCAGTAAAACAGCATCTTTGCCTATTTCCCTTTTTGAACTCTATTTTCTGATGGGGATGTAAAACTCTCAGTGTAGTGCCAGATACACCTCGTTGTATACTATTACTCCCATGAAAAGGTACCTTAAGTTTCTTTATGCTATTATGTGGCATAGAGCAGATACAATAGGGGCAGTGCCCCTTTTTGCAGCATCTGTGGTTCTATTTACGTGATAGACTAGGTTTGGTACCTCATTACTGATATAAGCAGAAGCATCACCTATCAATCACAGAGAGATTTTACTTTGCATACTTCAGAAGCTGAACTTGTCTCAGTTCTTCTGAGACAGTGGACATAAATTCTTTTTCACTGATGTTCTCTGATTTCCAAAAAAACCTCCACTGTACGATATGTAGTGTGCAAATAGACTTTGCATTCTTCTGTAACTATCAGTAATGGTGTGCAGGCTACAATTTAAGGAGAACTGTTAGCTTTCTGAGATGTTAAATTATTGGAGAGCATGTAATAATAATAATAATAATATGGGAAAAGACAGTGCCTTAGTGGGGTGAAACAAAGAACACTGAACACTGTGTATCCTGATTGTACTATAGCAGCACTTCTTGTTCACACAAAAAAGTTCCTTCCTGGGAAGCATGGTTGTTATACAGTGACTGTATTCTTCTTGCACAAGGGCTTTAATTTGGTGAAGTACCTTATTCACACATAGATCTTCAAGCAATTGCATGGTCTTATCCTACCTAAAACAGCTGTTTATGAGCTCAAAGTTAGGCCCATCCTTAAGGGTAAATCCAAATATGGCCTCTAAAATTTTGTTGGCTTTCACATTTTCTAACACAAGGAATTGGATCTACTTCAACTTAATGTATCAGTGGTGTTTTCTTTTTATTTTTTCTCTTTAACTGATCTTGCTTATGTTTAAATCCTCAAAGTATTTAATGCAGCTTTTTTAGTTTAGGAATGTCAACGACAGGACTTATTTTTTTTAGCACAGTTTACAACCAAGCTGACCACATGGAACATCCCATTGTTTGACAAGTGGCAAACTGGAGTAGAAAGAAACCTATTTTTGTGAAATGATCCTTTATTTATTTGGATCATGAAAAGAAACTGAGCCCCAACTAAAACCAAGCTAAAAATTAAAAATTTTAACCACAAAGAAGAGAGAGACATGGCATAATCTGGACATATACTTGTAGGGTGGTCTGACACATTGGTATGTAATGGCTCAAAGTCTGGCCCATGCTGTCTTCTGTCTTTCATTTAAATAGTGCTGTGGTGGTGTGGTGTAATATTTTCTTGAATCCCCTGTCCCATAATAACATAAGAAGAAGTGACTAGCAACCCCCCCCCCCCCAAACATTAGAAACAAGTAATCAATTGAGCAAATTAACTTTCTCTTTGTGCCCTAAGATTAATTTATATATTTTTTAAAAAGAACATATTTACATAAAGTGAACATATTTTGCAGATGATAAGTGAGAACTTCAAGTACCTTTCTCTGAATTAAAGGTATTTGGGCACAAGATTACAGAATCAGAAAAGTTCTTCTGGTTCCTGAATGAAAAGAAAATCAAAGGCCTACTACCTTGAAGAAGAAGATTGTCCATGTGTTTTTTTGCCTTTGTAAGCATGTAGGGCAACAGACCTCCTGCTATAGTTTCAACAGTAACAACATAGAACAAGTTGAGTCTTTCGAATGAATGGTGTGTTTAACAAAACAATTTGCTAACAACTGTCTTTTTCTCTGCACAGAAGTAAATAAGGTCCGATTTTATATTGCAATATGTAGCCAACAACAGTCTGGCTTTTAGGAGAGTGTATTATGGCAGTGGTTTTGCCGATTTCTGCTTGCTTCTCTGAATAACCTGGCAAACCAGCTTGTTGACTGTAGCCCTCAAACACTGGTGAATTCTCAGCTCATGTTGGCAAGTGGTCAGTGATCTTGGTTTCACTGAAAAGACACTGCTCTTAGTCTACAAAAATTAGTTGGAAAAAATGTCTGGATTTGTATTCATTGGTCTTTCTTCCAGTAGGCTTACATTTTATCAGTTGGAAATAAGTATTGTTGCCTTCATAGACATTTGTAACTGGCCTTCTCTCCCATCCCAAAGTCTAAGTAAGTATCTAAAGATATCAATATGTTTGTATTGTCACCTCTTACATAGATTAGTATTGAATTAGATGCTAAAAGCTCTATTCAATTATATGAAATATGATATTTTTGGCTACTCATTTGCTTTTGTTGATCTTATTTCTTCATCAATCTGAATATTCCTTTAATCTTCTATTTTTCTTCAGACCAAGGGACCTTGACCTTTTCCATAGGAGATGAATGTTTAATAGGTGGGAATACCTGGAAAATATGGGACTTGTACAGCTGTGTGATTAGGTGCATAATATGGGCACCACAATTGGCAATACATTGTACAGAGAAATAGCAGCCTTCTATGATTTAACAAGAATTGTGCAAATATGCAGCCCTCAATGCCATTTATGAATTAATCAAGTGCACAAGCACCTCTTATGAGGACTTCATATCAAGTAAGGAACTCGCCTAGGGACATAATACTAAAAGACCCCTACAAAACTCATTAATAGGAATTACATCTTTCAATTTTTAATTTAAATATATAATAGAAAAAGAAACAAGCTGTATCAACTTTCCACTGGACTCGAATTAAAGATAATATAATGTAGGGTTTACAAAAGGTTTTTAAAGATGCTGAATAAATACATATTTTATATTTAGATAGCACCATTCCACCAAGACATCTCAAAAAATAATTTTGACAATGATGCAAATAATGTTTTGCCAGGCACTTATTTTGGGCAAAAAAGACTTCATTTTGTTGTCATTACTGACACATCCTTTTCTCAGGAAGCACAATATGCTACAATAAAAACAAGAGAATGGTTAAGTAGGACAGGTCCATTGTGACTCACCTGCCTGCACATCTAGTTCTTATACATGGCAGGAGCAAGGAGTTTAGCTTAACCTTTGAAACAGGAGCAAAATTAGGTAAAGTTGTGTGAAGTCACTATATTTTTACCTGGCTATTATGGAAGTACTTTTAAATGTTACCAGGCAGTTCAGATAATATAAAAATTCCAATACTGCCTTCAACTTGAGTCAAGGGTACACTTAAAGAGTTATTAGCACCCAGCAAAGTGTGTTAAGTCTGACATTCATGATGTCTCAGTTATTAAATAGATACTAGTACATGTACTGATTTTCTTATAAAACTTAATAATGATAATGACCTTTCCATTTAGAATCAAGCTTTCAATGCTGAAAACACCAGCAGATTTATAGAATTTAATGCTAGACGCAAATTACATATCATTGTCAGTTTTTCATATATACAGAACTTTAAATGTATTTTTCACTTTTCATCTTGAACATTCATGTGTCATAATGACCATCAAATGTATATATTTCTGTGCATAGCTAACATAATTGATGTTACACTCAATTTATCATTTGATTTAGTGTTCCTCTGCACCAGTGCATTATTCCACTGAGGTGATCTGCACACAATAGTGCCTTTAAATGTTAAAAAAAGATTACAAAAAAAATTGTGCCAGGGACTCTGCTACTGATTCTAAACAGCAGAGTAGATGTTTTGGATGGCAAATCATCATCCTCAAACAGACTAATATATAAATCTTTTTTGGATAAAGAGTGAAAGCAGACACTGAAGCTGTCATTTTGCCACTCACTGTTGTAACACTGCTTCTTTTAGGGTACACTGAGTGGTGATAAGATACACTCATAAAGAAAATGTCAGATATTGCTAAATACTGAAAATAATTTAACGTGGAGCACTGAGCTTAGTCAAAATTACTGATTTCAAGGACCAGGTTTTCATCTACTAAAAAATCAACACATTCTTACTGCCTTCAATAAGGTTATGCCAGCTTATTTGAGCCCAGGATCTAGCCCATCTCAATAATGAATGAGAATAAATCCCATGGGGATTACAGCAGCTGAGAATTTGACCCCTGACTCTCTGCTACACAGAGAAAAAAAGGAATAATTTTTAGAATATTTAATATATTTTCTTATGCATGAACCAGGGGTTATTTCTAAAACAAACAAGCAAGACTCTCTGCTTCAGCAGAGATGATTATAAGCAACAATGAATATGATGGAGACCACATTCCTTCTCTTTTTTATTCTTTCTTTTTCTCAACAAAGTCCTTTTTCCCAAGTCTCTGTGCAATCCTTCATATCCCTTTTAGCCACCACATTCTGATTCTGTCTCAGTTATCTGAGGGGACCAAGTCATTGTGAGGAACTATTTTTGAATACTGGTACTCTGAAAAGGCTACCAGTCACATTTTTGTGACTTCAGGTTTATTTACATGAAAAATAATAATTTTTGCAAAGTTGCATCTCTGGTTACTTCAGGCATCCCTACTTAGTGCTGGTGATTTTAGAACATACTATATGGCTTTAAGGGTGGAAATTATCCACCTGACTTCAGGGATCTAAATTAATCTGAACTTGGCCCAGGGGACAATGGAAGGGGAGAATTTATTTCACTTACTTGAGACCTCTACCCAAGATTGACATTAATTGCACCCCAGAAACACGTTTTTCTCCACTGACTGTAAGGAAGCCAAAGAAGACTTGCAGAGGTGTATATGCCAATATTTGTCAAATTCCAACTTAACTTCTTCATTCTCAGAGAAAAGGAAAATTCCCTCCTCTCCCCCAGGATGACCCTGTCTTAAAGGACTGAATCCTCCAGGATACTCTATGATATGCTTTTTAACAGCATTTATTCTCAATTGCTCTAGGATCAAGAGTCAAAGATGAAAGATGCTTGCTATGGATTGGGCAAGACTTCTGACGAAGGGGTAAAGAGATCACGGAAAAGGGTGAAAAATGTTGTCTCAGGAACTGGATAATACCATGCCAGCTATTTTCTCTTGTGGAGAAGACAGAGCTTGTCATTTGGTTCCCACAGAGAGCTCACAAAGCAAATTTTACTTGTTCTGCCTGCAAATTTTCTGAACAATGAGTACCTACTCCAGGAATTAAAGCTTATACCTCATTCACATAATGTAATGTTAACATGAGAATAAAGAAAGGTTCCAAGAAAGTGATTCTGAAAGATCTGAGCATTTTCTTCCCAGACACAGGACCTTAAGTGACTGTTAAATCATGTAAGACCAGGCAGTGAAATGAATGGCATCCTTCCCCTTTTTGAAAAACAACACACTGGTCTTCTATGTTTAGCTATCATTATGCGATCCACAAAATTTAAGTCTATTTATGATCCTAGTCTCAAGGCAACCATGTCAGCTAAAAGCTTGCAAAACTGTATTTTGTGATCATGTTTATATAATTACATTAAAAAATAACAGTTAAAGATTTTGGGGAAAGAAACCAAAAACAATAACAAACTAACACAGTGAATGTAAGAAGAGAAGCACAGTTAATACTTTGATTTAAAGTAATTGGAGAGTGTAAAAATATTGAATTTGTTGTCTTTGAGGAGCCAATTTTTTTTTGGCTTTACAGAGAAACATGTGAGTTCTCTTTTTACAGACACTGGAAACTGCTAAGCATTAATAGGCAAGAGTGATTTACACAGTGATTGATATTAGCCAATTTTACAAAAATATGAGGGTATTGCTTGTACTGTAATTATCCATCTAATTATTTTTGTTATTTTACCATGGGTGTGGTGGAACTCAGTCTCAAAATCTCAGATTTTGGTGAACTGTCCCATTAAATTTATAACGGAAACAATTTATAGTGGGGTTTGTGTTAGTTAAAACCAGAAATGTATTTAGAACAAATCCCAGTTTTGAACAGTGCTGGACAGGTGGGAAATTTGTGGATGCCAGCTTATGGCCAGGATTTTTAATACATCAGAATAACTGTGTAAAAGAACAGTTCAGCAACTTTATTGCTTCATTTTTGCAGAACACACTCATTTTGAAAATATTATACTAAAAAATACTGGCCATCTATGAGGAACTGATCTGTTTATTATCAGTGGGTTTGTATAATTAATGTAGAGTCAGTCTTTAATATTACAGAAAGATCTAGTCTAAACTTAGAAATCCAAAGTTGAAGACGACATTCTACATTCAATTCATCTTCTGGCACCTTGTTATTGAAGAACATATAATGCTAACATCACACACAGATCTGAGGCTCCACCATTACCTAAGCACAACAGGGTGAGATAACGACAGTGTGTCAGCCTTTTGTTGGTCCGTGTCACAACCTTCACGTTACTTTGTGAGAAGAACTGCTGTCAGGGCATTTCAAGTTGCTTTTGAAATAGTGCCAAGAATGAGGAGGCCCCACTGTCCAATTGCCTTTCCAGTATTAATAAACTATATAGCGGGAAAAAAAAAGGAGAAATTGCTCAGTTTGCATCTCAGTGCATGAAAAATCCTAAAGTGTTGCAGGGACAATTGATTATCCAGAGGGCAACACATCATTTCTCACTGAAAAAGGCCCTTTCTGGCATCCTACTGGTTATCTATATGAACATTTCTTTTGTATTTTCCTTTCAACAACTGAGAAATAAAGAAGAGGTAGAAAATGAGGTTATAGGGAAAAAAAATCAGGAGAAAACAATGATTCATAAGATTGTTAAGATTTTCAACCCCTTGTCTAGGGATAACCATTTTGTTTCCTTGGCAATACTCATCATATCAACTACAGCAAATATTTAAGTATTTCTTCATTTGTTCTTTAGGAAGCTTGTTACAATATACCATACTCCCTTATACTAAAAGTATACTGTCTGAATGAGAGCAAGGTGGCCTTAAATGTAGCTGAGATGATTTTAGGAAAGTGCTAATTATCCAGAAAAAGTTACACAATCTGTATTGTGATCTATTACTTCTTGTCACAATGAACTGGTAGCGTTTACAAAGACAATTAACAGTGGAATAGTTTGTTCCCATGATGCGACTATTCACATGGTTAAAGAGCAGTCATACTGAAGTGATATGTTGATTTGAATCTTTCAAAATATCACTATTTATGCAGATGAAATAAAGCTTAGCACTTGATGAGTCACAATTTTCAGTGATTTATAATATCTTAAAACATTGAGGTAGTATTTTTACTGCACAGAACCAACAATTTAAAGATGGGTATAGGTTTCTTTGCTTTGGTGCATCATACAATATATTTAAATAAAGAAAAAACAGAAATCTAACAGTTAGTCAAAATCACACGTTATTCTTCAGAACATGTATGTATGAAGTAACTAATTCCATAGTACATAATATACAAATATTCTCAGTCACTGGTCTCTTTTCAGGGGTGTTCAAGCTGTAACTTGTCCAGTCTGGACAGTCTTCCCTATCTCATAACACAGCCTAGAATTGTGAAAAATCTGTGCTACTGGGAATTAAAATGGTTTCTGGAAACAGGGGGAACTGTTCCCACCATTATTTTAGCTCTTATTTAATTATTATTATATTATTGTATTATATTATTATATTGTATTATTATATTATTGTATTATAGAGTATAATTTTGTATTGGCATTGTGTGGCAAGATTTTGGTGGCAGGGTAGGCTATAGGGTGGCTTCTGCGAGAAGCTGCTAAAGGCTTCCCCCATGTCTGACAGAGCCAATGCCTGCTGGCTCTGAGGCAGACCCACTGCTGGCCAAGACCAAGCCAATCAGTGACAGTGGTAGCGCCTCGGGGATAATGTATTTTAGAAGGCAAAAAAAATTATTGCACAGAAGCATCTTTGGACGAAGAAGAGAGGAGTGAGAATATGTGAGAGGAACAACCCTGCAGACTCCAAGGATGGTGAAGAACAAGAGTAAGGAGGTGCTGAAACAGACGTTCACCTGCAGCCCATGGGAAGCCCTCACTAGAGCAGGCTCCAGGAAGAGAGGAGCACACACTGGAGCAGGTTTGCTGTCAGGACTTTTGACCCCGTAGGGGACTCATACCGGAGCAGCCTGTTCCTGAAGAATTGCACCCCGTGGGAAAAAAAGGACC
>JACAXG010000510.1:13700-55873 GCA_018881555.1 Amblyornis subalaris
CCCACCAGCCCATCTCTATTTGTAAACAACAAGTCTAGTGTAGCCCCTCCCCTGGTGGGCTCACTCACCAGCTGCAACAGAAAATTGTCCTCCACGCACTCCAAGAACTTCTTGGACTGCCTCTTTTCCGCTGTATTAAGTTCCCAGCAGATGTCCGGTAGGTTAAAGTCACCTACAAGAACAAGGGCTGGTGACCCTGAAACGTTCTCTAGCTGCTTATAAAATAAGTTGTCCACCTCTTCATCCTGGTTGGGTGGTCTATAACAGACTCCCAGTAGGATGTCAGCCGTGTTGGCCTTCCCTTTAATCCTTACCCATAGGCATTCCACTTCATCGTCATTAATTTCAATGTCCGTGGCGTCAAAAACCTCCCTAATGTAAAGGGCCACCCCTCCACCTCTTCTCCTTTTCCTGTCTCTTCTGAAGAGCTTGTAGCCATCCAGTGCAGTGCTCCAGTCTTGCCAGTCGTCCCACCACGTTTCTGTGATGGCAACTACGGCATAGCTCTGCTGCTGTACCGTGGCTTCCAGCTCTTCTTGTTTGTTACCCATGCTGCGTGCATTGGTATACATGCACTTCAGCTGGGCTACTGATTTCACCCCTAACTCAGGCTTACCATCCTTGGGCCTGTTTCCAGAGAGCCCAGCTGTATCCCCTTCCCCCTTCGAATTTAGTTTAAAGCCCTATCAATGAGTTCAGCCAGTTCATGAGCCAGAAACCTTCTACCCTTGACGGAGATGGAGCCCATCTGGTTCCAGCAGACCAGGTGCTGAAAAAGTTTCACCATGATTAAAGAACCCAMAATTCCGCTGATGACACCAACCCCTGAGCCACCTGTTGATAATGTGGACTTTCCTATTCCTTTCATCATTTTTATCTGCCACCAAAGGGACTGAGCAGAATACTACCTGAGCTCCTGCCCTATCAATCACTTGACCCAGTGCCCTGAAGTCCCTTTTAATTGCCTTGATGCTTCTTCTCTCAATCTCATCATTGCCAGCCTGAAGTATCAGTAGTGGATAATAATCAGAGGGCCGAACCAGCCCAGGTAGTCTCTCGGTGATATCCCATACCTGGGCCCCAGGGAGGCAGCAGATCTCCCTGTTGGATGGGTCCGGTCTACATACGGGGCCCTCTGTTCCCCTCAGAAGGGAGTCACCCACTACCACTACCCTTCTTTTCTTTTTAATGTTAGAGGTGGTGATCCGTCTGACAGGTGAAGCACAACTGGGAGGCTCACTGAACAGATCATTCTCCTCTACGCCCTCTAGCTGGTATTCTAGAACCAGGGCCTCATATCTATTCTGAAGTGGCACCTGGGTAGGTGATGGKGGTATGGAGGAGTTTCTGTTACCTCCTTGAGTGGGGACCCATTTCCACTTCCCTTCATCCTCCAGATGCCCTCCTATCGCCTGACAGTGGGAGGCATAGGAGTCCTCTGACTCCTGTTGAGCCTCCCTCAAGGATGGAAGGGTAGAGCTCCACCAGTCTATTTCCCTTTCACTTTCCCTAATACTCCTTAGTCTTTCTACCTCCTCCCTAAGCTCAGCCACCAGTGAAAGCAGGTCGTTCACCTGCTCACACCGCAAGCATGCTTCTTCTACAGTGCCCCCTGGTACCGCTGATAAGCTGAAACACTCCATAGAGGAATGGGTTTGGACAGATGCATCCTTTTTGGAGAGTTCTATTTGGCTACATACACTTGTAGTAACTACAGTTTTTGATYGTGTAAAGACCATTATTAAAAAAACCAACCCAATATCAACCAGGCACCAAAACACAACAATTAACAAACTCAAAACCCCACTAGCAGTAAACCAGCAGCCCTGCCTGCTTGTCCTGCCTGTGCCAACTGTGGCGCAAACTGCCGTGCCACACCCTCAGAGACGTGCCACGTCCCTGTTTGCCCGCTCCTGTTTGCCCGCTCCTGTTTGCCCGCTCCTGTTCGCCGCGCTCCGGGTCACCGCGCTCCCTAGGGCCGTTTTAAATCGCTGCGCCGCTCTCCCGAGGAAGCCCCGCCTGGGTGACTCAGGAGAAAAAGAATAGAGGATGACACCCTCCCTCCTCCAAATTACTATACCTTTGAAATTAAGGGGCTTTCAGGCAAAGATGTGGTAAAAAGAATAACAGCTCTTTACTAGGATTATATATCTATATATATAACAAGACAGATAAACAGTAACAATGAGAGAACAAACCCAAGAACAGTCCCTTGTCTGTTGTTGGGCGATTCTGTTGGAGCGGAGAGGCTGCGGTGACTCCCCCGCGGCTGTAGGGGGCACTGTGGTGCAAGCGCGGTGACCTTTCCACGTGGCAACGGCGGCTCCAGCGAGCGGGAGAGGGAGACGGGAGATTGCTCCCGGTGCGAACCCATGGGGCAGCAGCCCGTCTGCAAAAACCTTGGCAGTGGGTGGCAAGCAGCGCAGGCAGGCAGGGTTGACTGGGGAGCGATGGACCTCAGTATCACCCACCGAGCAGCCAGCAGAAGGCAGGAACAGCAGAGATGAGTAGGCCCCGGTGCCGACCCATGTAGAGCAGAAACCCAGGCTGGTGGCAGAGACAGCAGAGGCGAGCAGCTCCGGGCAGCAACAGTTACAGCGTAACTCTGTACCCTGTGCTGCAGCGGGACCCTCGTGGAGACATCACAGTGTATCCATGCTCTGGAGTGAGCGGGCGGAAACATCACAGTGTAGTGGTGTTCCCAGAGCAAAACCGGCCCTCCGCTGCAGACACGACCATCCTCCCTGAATGCCGAGCCGAGAAGAGAGCAGCAAGCCCGGTCTCCACCCCCTCCCTCCAAAGTCTTAAAAACGTCCTTTCACCTCTTGCGATGATAAGCTGCAGCCTCTGGGGAACAATCCCCTGGCCAACATTTCCAACTCTTGCTTCTTTAATTGGGGAAATTGTCCTGGCATCTGGGTTGGGCAAGCAATCCCTTTTGTCTTTAAGTATCGTCCATTCTGGGTGATCAGTGTGGAATGCGGGTGGATAGGCAACTTTCTTTGTTCTTAAATATCGCTCATTATTTCCCACCCAGCCCCTCCCTGCCTGCACAGTCTCCCTGCTAGATGGGGAAAGAAAAAAATTTTCATTCGTCAAACCCATAACAGTGGGCCAATTTCTCTCTATTCACTTCAAAATGAGCCTGGAGTGACTGCCTCAGACTTGCATTTCTAGTACTCAGACAATCAAATTTAGGTAAGGAGTACCTTACCAAGGTAGACTATAACATCAACAGTGTCTAAGTCAAGCACCTGTAGCAGCCAGCCTAGATTTAGCCTGTAATCCCTCAAAAATGTTGCCCTAATCTGAGAGTCTTTTTTGCCGTTCACAACATCTGAAGTTATTAAGACACTGGTTGTCAAAAATCACAAGATTTTAAAGTCGGATTTTTACTTCACTGCTGGTTTGTTTTAGGGCTGTTGTTGTTACTGAACAAGTTATATTTCTTTGAAAAGGAGCTTAAGCAGCAGTGGGGGACAATGTTGGGAGATTTAATCCGTCAAACAGATAAAAACTTATGGGCAAGCTCTGGATGATGCCCATGTGTTAGAAAAACAAATTAAAGTTTTGGGCTTGACATGCTTCAGTTCTCTCAGACCTGGGGTGATGCACGGAAAAGACTCTACAACTTGAAAGTTGTAAAGTAGGTATGTTTATTCAGTGCTGAGGCACATGGGGGATAAATCCTCCAAGGCATGTGCACCGTCAGCAACACTTCTCTCTACATTTATTCCTTAAAGTATTACATATGCATTGTTTTCCCAATACACCTATACATATTCATGACCTATCCTCGCTTCATATTATAATGAGCTTTAAAGCCATTTCCATATGCTTGCGCTTGCACAGTGCCTCCTGGTGGTCGTGGGCAGGGGTCCCGAGATGAAGTAAATGAGTCTTCCTCAGGGTTGCACTTTTCACCTTTCCTTGTCGCACATGCTCTCTGGTCCCTTGGTCTCAGTCGAAACTTCAAGGCTGTTTCCAACCAGTTTAGGGGTCCAGAGAGCAGAAACCAAGTCACTGTTGCTTTCCTTTTATCAATAGTCCTGTTTTCCCCTCTTCTGGCTTGGCAAGCACACTTAGGTTAGGTAAGCAATATACATTCTTTAGCAAGCAGCTCTTGTAGGTGGATACATTGTTTAGCAAACAGCTTTTGTGAGTGGCCCTTAACCCTTACCTCCTCTACATCAGTCCCCTCTTTTCTATAAACTAAGTAAATTCTTTTACTAATATATGCCAATTTTCTATTATACAGATTCTTCTTCTAGCAAGCTTTTACGAAAAGTATCTCTCAATGCTCTGCCATGTGCATTTGATAGAGAAGTCAAAATTGCCACTCGTTGCAGCATTCTCCAATTCCAAAATAATAAAATAATAGACAAAACAAGACTAACACTAACCAATATTAAAAGAACAATAATGGGGTGACATAGCGTATTCAGAATGCCAGTTGCAGTAGGTGACCATCCAAAGAGTACATCCCACCAGTGATGATTTGCATCTTGTTTTACCCTTTGCAAGACTGCTTATTTCTTCCGTGTCATGATGGATGGTAATTAGAGTTTTCTTTCCATTTTCTTGGATTTCTCCTAAAATTTTAATTAAGTCTGGATGTTTCACTAATTGCCTCACTAACGTAAAATTCATCCCAATAGGTGCAGGTAATAATTTGTGATACATTGTGTAATTAGACTTTATCAATTGGTGTTGCTGATAGGCCTATTCTACTTAGCATTCAGAGATAAGGTAAGATTGCCTTGGGTAACCACCCTGACATCTACCCCAGATATTAGGGATGCTGCCCAGGGGCATGTCCCAGGGGCTGGAGGCACTGCCCAACAGCCCATTACTGCCCAACAGCCCACAGTAGAGGCAAATCACTCACATTTGATGGAGATAGTGGAGGAGATAGTCCTGGTATTAAAAGAACGTTTGTCCTCAACTGTTTGAAACCCCTCACCTAGCCCCAAGGATGACAAGTCCAATGACACAGCAGTGGAACGAAGAGATGTTACAACCACCCAAGTTCCAGCTGTACCACAAGGGCAGCCACAGCCAGCAGCAGTTGCCCCTGTGCAAAGGAGAAAGTATAAAACCAAATCGGGGCGCCCAGTTAGTGATGATGAGGTACCAGGGCCCTCACAACCTGTGGAGGGGCCAGAGCCTGAGATCATCAGAGTCCCTGTTGCATGACAGTCTCCACAATCTGCAGAATGACATTGTGAAACGGGGGCGCGAGGCATTTTTGACTTGGTTGACTCGAGTTTGGGACCTTATGGGCCCAGGTATCCAACTAGATAGTGGTGAAGCTAGGTACTTGGGATCCCTGACCAAGGATGCAGGCATTGACCAGGTGTTTGTGAGGGAGCCAGGGCCCCTTCCTCTCTGGGAGCAACTCATAACGAGTGTAAGGGAGAGGCTTGTCCACAGAGAAAGACTGCAGGAACACCATCACAGAATGCCCTGGAAGACYACTGAGGATGGGATCCAACGCATGAGAGAACTGGTGGTATTAGAGATACTCTTTGGAAGGGATGGACAACACGGTAATGATCCCGACAAGGTCAGATGCACACCGCAAATGTTGTGGAGCCTGGCACACCTCGGGCCACCCGAATACTCCAGTTTCCTGGCAACAATAAATGTTGAGGACAACCGAGAGACTGGGCTCGGTAGCCAACAAACTCAGGAAYTATGAGAGCATGGTTCATGGAACGATAAAGGCTCAGGTTTCTGCTATAGCGAGGAGTCTCAAAGAGGAGATAGAGGAGGAGATGAGGACAGAGAGGAGGGAGAGCAGTCCTTATGTGGCATCGGTGCGAAGCAGAGCCCCCGACGTCAGAGCCAGGCACTCCCCAGCCAAAAAGAGTGGATACACCCCATGGACTGAATTGTGGTACTTCCTTCTTGACCATGGAGAGAACATGAGACGGTGGGACAGGAAATCTACCTGTGTCCTAGCAGCCCGAGTACAAGAGTTGAAGGAGAAAGAAAAGGGGAAGTCAGTGAGTGAGTGCAGTGCCAGTTTCCCACGGACAAGAGTCTGACCCACTGGAAGGTACCTCCCGTATGTATTGGCAAGACCAGTGTTAGAGGGGCCCTGCCTCTAGCCAGGTAGAGGCCGGGGAGAACTGGGTCTTTTCGACTATGTGGATCTGATGGCCTGGCACATCAGAGCCACAGAAATATGAAACTTTGGTTAACACTGGTGCTCAATTTACTTTGATGCCATCGGGACATGTGGGGGCAGAACCTGTTTCTATTGCTGGGGTGAGAGGGGGATCACAGGAGTTGACTTTGCTGGAAGCTGAGGTGAGCTTGACAGGGAAAGACTGGAAGAAATATCCCATTTTTACTGGTCCAGAAGCCCCGTGTATTCTGGACATAGACTTTCTCCGGAGTAGTTATTTCAAAGACCCAAAAGGACTCACGTGGGCTTTTGGGAGAGCTGCTGTGGAGACAGAGGGCATTAGGCAATTGAACACCTTGCCTGGACTGTCAGAAAATCCATCTGCAGTAGGACTCCTGAAGGTAGAGGAACAATGAGTCCCAATTGCCACTTCAACAGTGCATCGCCAGCAGTACCAGACAAATCAAGATGCCGTGATCCCTATCTACAAGATGATCCGTGAGCTGGAGAGCCAAGGGGTGGTCAGCAAAGCCCACTCACCCTTCAACAGTCTCATCTGGCCTGTGCGCAAGTGTTATGGTTTTGATGGGCTGTGACTGGATGAAAGTTTCAGACCAATGGACGGTCATTTTCGCCTAGGGAAATTTGCATATCTTCTTGGAAGAGAAGGGCGGAAGTTCATCCATCTTAGAACTCTCCGGCTGCAGCAAGCGGCAGGCGGCCGCTCCGGGTCGCCCCTGGCCTTTTGTGGCTGGGTTGCCGTGGCCCCTGCCACCTTTCCGGCGAGCAGTAGGGGCAACCTATGTCAACAAGCGGCAGCTGCGCAGTGCCAACAGCCACAATACTGTGGCGGGACATTATAGCCGCTTATGGAAATTTCCACGGTGGTGGCGGGAAGCTCCAAAGCTGTGCTACAGGCGTGGCCCCTATTTTCTAACTGTGGCTACAACTGGCTAGAAACCACCACGCGGCAGGAATCCAAATGAAATCAACTTTCCCGAGTCCCAGGTACTCCTACAGATGCTAGCCTTTCTTCCAAGCTAGAGAGAGAGAGAAGGTACGGTCGCACGGAGGAAAAGCAAACATGGCGCACGCCATGTGGGAGAGCTGAGATGGCGGCACCGAGGAAGAGAATGATACATCAAATACAGATCTGAAACTTTCTTCTGCAAACCTTCGTGAGCTTTAAATGTAACAACTATTCCTCTATAAGTTGTGGAAGAGTTTGGGGGGATGAAGAGATTTTTCCCACAATTTGAGAGAAGTTGCCCACGCTAGATGTGCATAGATGCTGAGATATTTTTTGGAGATTGAAGAAAAGGACCTTTACTTTTACTTCCAGACCGGGATAACTCATCTCATCCTTAAAAAGACAAAAACCCCATGAACTGTTTCTGGCCCGGGCTGGCAGGGTATTGAAAAAGACTGTGGGAAGTTGGGAGAGGATCTGTTTTTTTCACTGCAGTAGCTTTTCAGGCGGGGCTGCCGTTTGTGATGGCAGTTACGGCAGAAGGAAGACTTCATTTCTGTATTAAGAAGGACTCCTAAAACTACCATGTTTTTGTTTTTTTCTTCGCATGTTCAGTAGAAGGTGAGATGGTGTTTTTTTGGGAGAAGGGAAATGTATCTGTATGTATTGCCTTAATATCTTTATTATCATTATTCTTTTTACTTTTAGCTTGTTAAGTAATAAATCTATTTTACTATTTTAAGCTTTGGAGCCCGTTTATGCCGTGTACTTCTTTCATTCTCCTCTTAAGAATACAATATCATGGTTGTCTGGATTTTCTCCAGGCTAACCTACGACAGCAAGTCGAATGGGGAATGGACACTGACAGTGGACTATCGTGGCTTGAATGAAGTTACTCCACCACAGAGTGCCACTGTGCCAGACATGCTGGAGCTTCAGTATGAACTGGAATCCAAGGCAGCGAAGTGGTATGCCACCACTGACATTGCTAATGCGTTTTTCTCGATTCCCCTGACAGCACAGTGCAGGCCCCAATTCGCCTTCACTTGGAGGGGCGTGCAGTACACCTGGAACCGATTGCCCCAGGGGTGGAAGCACAGCCCCACCATCTGCCATGGACTGATCCAGACCGCACTGGAAAAGGGTGAAACTCCAGAACATTTGCAGTACATAGATGACATCATTGTGTGGGGAAAAACAGCAGCGAAAGTGTTTGAGAAAGGGGAGAAGATCATCCAGATTCTCCTGCAAGCCGGCTTTGCAATCAAAAAGAGTAAAGTCAAGGGACCTGCCCAAGAGATCCAGTTCCTGGGAGTGAAGTGGCAAGACGGACAGCATCAGATTCCCACTGAAGTCATCAATAAGATCACAGCGATGTCTCCACCAACAAGCAAGAAAGAGACACAAGCTTTCCTCGGAGCCATAGGCTTCTGGAGAATGCACATTCCCAAATAAAGCCAAACTGTGAGCCCTCTTTATCAGGTGACCCACAAGAAGAACTATTTCCACTTGGGCCCTGAAGAGCAACAGGCCTTCGTCCAGATCAAACAAAAGATTGCTCATGCGGTAGCCCTTGGCCCAGTCAGGACAGGGCCAGAGGTAAAGAACATGCTTTACTCTGCAGCCGGGAACAATGGTCTTTGCTGGAGCCTTTGGCAGAAGGTACCTGGTGAGACTTGAGGCCAACCACTGGGATTCTGGAGCAGAAGTTAGAGAGGGTCCCAAGCAAACTACACCCCGAGAGAGAAAGAAATCCTGGCCACCTATGAAGGAGTTCAGACTGCCTCAGAGGTGATTGGCACAGAGGCACAACTTCTGGCACCCCGGCTACCAGTGCTGGGGTGGATGTTCAAGGGAAAGGTTCTGTCTACCCATCACCCCACCAATGCCACATGGAATAAGTGGATTGCCCCGATCACACAGCATGCTCGTACTGGAAATCCAAATCGCCCTGGGATCTTGGAAATAATCACAAATTGACCTGAAGGAGAGAACTTTGGTCTGGCAAATGAAGAGGAACAAGAACAAGTGACACATGCTGCAGAAGCCCCACCATACAACCAGCTGCCACCAGAAGAAACCTGATACACTCTTTTCACAGACGGTTCCTGCCGCATTGTGGGGGCGAACCGAAAATGGAAAGCAGCTGTATGGAGCGCCACATGACAAGTTGAAGAAGCTATCGAAGGAAAAGGTGAATCGAGTCAGTTTGCAGAGCTCAAAGCTGTCCAGTTGGCCTTAGACATTGCTGAAAGAGAGAAATGACCAAAGCTCTACCTCTACACTGACTCATGGATGGTAGCCAATGCTTTGTGGGGGTGGCTGGAAAGGTGGAAAAAGGCCAATTGGCTGCGCAGAGGAAAATCCATCTGGGCTGCTGGGGAATGGCAAGACATTGCCACTCGGGCAGAGAAACTGACCATGAAAGTCCACCATGTAGATGCTCATGTGCCCAAGAGTCAGGCTAAATGAGGATATCATGGTTTGACCCAGTGTGAGACAAATCTGATTGGTTAAAACAGGTGAAGGTCAGTTCTATGAGCCACTTAATTTCATGTGACGTGTCTGTGGAAAGGAATGTTATAAAAACCACACAGGAAGTGACACAGCCCTTGCTCCCTTGCTCCCTTGCTTCCTGCTGTACCACTAGCAGCAGTGCACCCCCACACCCCTGGGCCAGGGGCCCATGGCCCGGGGGGCCAGTGGGGGCCCCGGCCTCACCCCCGACTGGTCCCGTGCCATTTTGGACCTGAGAGGAGCTGGTCTATTGCCATCTGGACCAAGGCCAAGAGAAAGGAAAGCTGAGCCGAGCCAAGCCGCGCAGAGAAACTGAACGTTGCGGATAAAAAACCCCTTCCTTTTCCCTTTTCGGAGGTGGATGGGTGAAATCAAAGGGTGACCTTGCTTTTGCGGATAAAGCGAAGTGCAGTATTTAATTAGCAGCCAAAAGACTTATTAAAATTTGAATGGCTGCCAGTGCAGAGAAGCAGTTCGAGGGGGAAGGAGCCTTGGGCCCAGGAAGCAAGCCTCATACAGCTGCATTACCTTATGGGAGCATATAAACTGTAATAAATACTACTGTAGGCATTTTCTGCAAATATTAACCTCTTCTCTAAGCCAGAGATAAAGGAAAGCAGTCACGTGAAGGAGCTAAATATGGAGACCAGCAGCCCAATGGAAGACAGAAGTGGCGGGAAGTGCCACTGGAGAAGCCATCATTACGAGCATCGGGATTCTCCTTTTCCTGTGAGCTGCGCTGTGTGATCTGGAATAATGCCAAACTAAATTTCTCTGCAATCACATTACAAGATGTGGGGGGATTTGAAATTCAACAGCCTAAGATAAGAACATTTTTTATGTTGTGAGCAGATGAATTTGCAGCCTTTGGAGATTGAGTAAAGCAGAGGACTGTACTACTGAGTGCCTTTAGGCTGGGATGACTTATTCTTAAATGTTTAACCCCATTAGACTTTTTTTGTGACCCACAAACTGCTGAGAGTATTGTGGGAGAGAGGATACACCACTGCAAAAACCAGGGCGAGCTGCGGTGTTTCCCCAAAGGTTTGGAACCATGCCGAAGACACTCTGTGGGGAGCTGTCTTCCGTGGGATGGATCCCACTACATGACAGAAAGAACTCTTTATCCCATAAAGTGGTGTCCTGGGTTAGTTATATATTCTATTACCACCTATAAAAGCTGGATAAATTTCATAATTACACACCTGGGACTCCTTATCTCAACTGAGATAAGCACTCCAGCCGACAGCAACCACCACCCACCCTGGTTATCTGATCTCGGGTAATGGCCCATTAGCACCACCCAGCCTGACTAATTAGCCTGAACCCCATCGGAGGACTTCGGATCATCTCTGAGAACCCTGGGGAGCATCTCGGAGGACCCTAGGGTTCATCCAAGCTCATTACTGAACCAATCAATAGAACATCGGGAAGATCCTCTTCCATTGTGAAAGTCCCCGCCCCTGGGGGAGGTGCCAGCCAAGAAACACAGCATAAAAACAAGGGTTTTGGATGGAAGAAGATACCCTCGACTCGACGGGACTCCGCTCTCGGGACTCCACTCTCGATGGGACTCTCGACTCGACTCGATTCGACTGGACTCCACTCCTCAGAATTGGATTCAGCTAGCTACTCCACTCCACTCCTCGGAAGTGGACTCAGCTACTCCACTCCACTACCGGGACTGGACTACCAGGCCTTCCTGCAGGACCAGTGCCTAACTGAACTGCACAGCTACCACCCTGGTCAACAGGGTGTCAGGTTGTACCGTGACTCTGTTGGTTTGTTTAAGCCTGTGTTTCTGTATTACTGCATTTATTTTAACCTTTTTTATTAAAAATGTAATTTTGACCTAAAATCTCTCGAGGTATTCTGTGTGGGGTTAATTTCCCCTGCTGGTTTACAGCCAAACCAGCACAAGTGGCAATAAGAGCTCTTAATCATAAGATCAGAATCTCATGTTTATGTCCTTTGCGTGATCAGTGAGAAGGATTGGAATATATTGGGAGGAGAATGATATTTGTACATTATGCCTTAATATTTTTATTTTTTTTATCCTTTCTATTCTTAGTGAAGTTAGTAAAGAAATTATTTTATTATTTTCCAAGTTTGCAGCCTGTTTTTGCTGTCTCCTCTCCTCTGAAGAATATAGCATGGGGACTTGGAGCCTGCCTCCAGGTTAACCCTTGACAACTTGTGTTTCCACCCGATTTCGAACCGGGGACCTTTCGCGTGTCAGGTGAAAATGAACACCGCAACAATGAACAAATAGATCAGGCTGCAAAAATTGAGGTGTCACAGATTGATTTGGATTGGCAACATAAAGGGGAGTTATTCCTAGCTCGATGGGCCCACGATGCCTCAGGTCATCAAGGCAGAGATGCCACCTATAAGTGGGCACGAGACCAAGGGGTGGATTTGACCATGGACAGTATCTCCCAGGTCATACACAATTGTGAGACGTGCACTGCGATCAAGCAGGCCAAGCGGGTGAAACCCTTGTGGTATGGGGGAAGGTGGTCCAAAT
The DNA here is from genome assembly GCA_018881555.1 of Amblyornis subalaris. Classification (NCBI taxonomy): domain Eukaryota; kingdom Metazoa; phylum Chordata; class Aves; order Passeriformes; family Ptilonorhynchidae; genus Amblyornis; species Amblyornis subalaris. The sequence continues at coordinate 25,848 of JACAXG010000510.1, forward strand.
ACAAGTATGGGGAGGCCTGGCAGACTGATTACATCACGCTGCCGCAAACCCGCCAAGGCAAGTGTTATGTGCTCACAATGGTAGAAGCAACCACTGGATGGTTGGAGACCTACCCTGTGCCTCACGCTACTGCCCGGAACACCATCCTGGGACTGGAAAAGCAAGTCCTGTGGAGGCATGGTACCCCTGAGAGGATTGAGTCTGACAATGGTACTCATTTCAAGAAGAGCCTTACAGACACCTGGGCTAGAGAACATGGTATTGAGTGGGTGTATGTCCCAGTTTGAGAAAAATTAAGAGGAAATCGTCCTGAACTAAGGGTGTCTCCTCTGCAGACGGTAGGATTCGAAAACTCCCTCTTCCCACCTCAGGAATTTCTCAGAGGAAAGTGAAAAAAAAAGCTGTTTTTTAAACAAACAGGGTGCAGGCAGGCCCCAGGTAAAGAAAGAAAAAAAAAAAAGAGTAATGTTAGACAATAAACTGTATCGATAGAGCAACATAGAGTTCCCAGGGAGGTGCAAAGGAGAGCTCGTTTATTGCAAAAAACAGGCCTTTTTAAGCCATTAAGCCGTTATTAAATACATACCAAAGAAATACAACAAACAGTAATTCAACCAGTCACCATAAGCCATGAGGTGATCACGCGAAAGTTATGTAACTTGTTTTTTCTACCTCTAAGTCAGCTGAGCTCCTTCCCAGAGGCCTTCTGTCCTTAGCCGAAGTAACAGAAGTGAGTCATGATTTTACAAGAGTAACAAGGCCTTCATTTTGTAAGGTTTTACCTATCCGCAACAATAAACCTTTCACGGTGGAAAAGATTGGGGTAGATTCAAAGTCCTTTCTGTGCGTGTGGCTCTGCTCTCTCTCTCTGGAGCTGGGGTACGGTGTGGGCCCCTCCAGGCCACGATGTGGGGCCTCCTGGTGATGGCATTCCTAACTGGAGCTCAGCTGAACAGTTCCAGAGGAAGAGGGAAAAAAATAAAACACAGTCCCAGGCTAGCAGGCTAGCTAGAAAGCAAAGCTTTTTAACTCTCCATCTCTCTCCTGAGAAACAGAGCTGAGAGCTGGCTAAAGAAAAAAAAGGGTGCTCTCTCTGCTCTGCAGCAGAGGTGAGAACGCACGGAGGAGTGTATGTCCTTGAACACACAAGCTGTGCTGAAGAATTTGCCTGGCTTCTCGACCCAGCTTAAAGGCACAGCATTCATGTCTGGCATAGAGCAGGCGATAGGGGATACAGCATCATAAAGTCCCCCCAAGACAGTGTACCATATTCTTTACCATGCACCAGCTGCCGGGAAAGTTGAGCAGTGCAACGGACTGCTAAAAACCACCTTAAAGGCACTGGGCGGGGGGACTTTCAGAAACTGGGAGCTGCATTTAGCAAAGGCTACATGGTTGGTCAACACCCGAGGGTCCACTAACCGAGCTGGCCCTGCCCAATCCAAACACCTCCGTACAGCAGATGGAGATAAGGTTCCGGTGGTGCATATGAGGGGTATGCTGGGAAAGACTGTTTGGGTCAATTCTGCCTCGAGCAATGACAAAGCCATCCGTGGGGTTGTTTTTGCTCAGGGACCTGGTTGCACCTGGTGGGTGATGCAGAAGGATGGAGAAACCAGATGTATACCTCAAGGGGACCTTACTTTAGGTTGAACTGTCTACGATGCTGTACCTCTACCCACATCTGTATGTATATGTGTATATAGTTAGGATAATGCGTGTATGTATATAGTTTAAAAGTTTAAGTTTGATGTAAGATGTTAGTGTGGAAAAAAAAAGAAAAAAATTTCAGGGTGGATAATGTTATGGGTTCGACAAATGAAATTTTTTTTCTTTCCCCATCTAGCAGGGAGACTATGTAGGTGGGGAGGGGCTGGCCGGGAACAAATGGGTGATACTTAAGAACAAAGAATGTTGTCTATCCACCTGCATTCCACACTGATCACCCAGAATGGGCAATACTTAAGGACAAAAGGGATTTCTTGCCCAACCCAGATGCCAGGACAATTTCCCCAATTAAAGAAACAAGGGCTGGAAATGTTGGCCAGGGGATTGTTCCCCAGAGGCTGCAACTTATCATTGCGTGAGGTGAAGGGGAACCTTTTCAAGACTTTGGCGACAGGGGGCAGAGGCCGGGATCATTTTTTCTCTCTTGGCTCGGCCTTCGGTGAGCACGGTCATGTCTGCAGCAAGTGCCGGTTTTGCTCCGGGAACACTGCTACACTGCGACGTCTCTTCCGGATTGCTCCAGAGCACTGATACACACTGACGTCTCCGTGGGGGTCCTGCCGCGGCACAGAGTACAGTTACACTGTAACCGGTCACTTCCCGGAGCTCCTCACCTCTGCAGTCTCTGCCGCCAGCCTGGGTTTCTGCTCCACGTGGGTCGGCGCCGGGGTCTACTCGTCTCTGCTGTTCCTGCCTTCTGCTGGCCCCTCGGTGGGTGGTACCGAGGTCCATCGCTCCCCAGTCAACCCTGCCTGCCTGTGCTGCTTGCTGCCCGCTGCCAAGGTTGGTGCTGAGCCGGACTGCTGCCCCATGAGTTCGCACCGGGAGCAATCTTCCCTCTCCCTCTCCCTCTCGCCCGAGTTGCCTTTGCCACGTGGAGAGATCACTGCGCTCGTGCCACAGTGCCCCCTGCAGCCGCAGGGGAGTCACCGCAGCCTCTCTGCCTCAACAGAGAATCGCCCAACAACAGAGAAAGGACTGTTACGGGGTTTGTCTGTTGTCTTATTGTTGCCGTTTATCTGTCTTGTTTTATATATAGATATATAATCCTAGTAAAGAACTGTTATTCTTTTTCCCACCTCTTTGCCTGAGAGCCCCGTAATTTCAAAGGTATAGTAATTTGGAGGAGGGAGAGTGGTCATCCTCTATCCCAGGAAGGTTTCCCCCCTTCCTTGACAGACACCTGTCCTTCAAACCAGGACTGGATATCACCAAGAAACTTCCCAGCCTAGTATGGCCCACTGACTATTAGCCACTATTGGCTTTCCAGGTGGGATGCAATGAAGTCCCAACAAGAAGGCTGTAGACAATCAAGAGGAACCTCAGAGACTTGGGACAACTGGTTGAGGGATCTGGAGCACAAGTTCTCTTCTGTCCTGCCAGTTGCAGGGAATGATGGGGCAAAGACACAGGAAAATCATGCAGATGCACATCGTCAGCTTGCCCCCTGCATGTTTGAGCCATTAGCATCCCAGTCTCTCTTCCAGTATCACTTGTGGATACATTCTTCTCCCTAGATCTGGGATTACTTGACAATAGTATCCCCTTCATCTTATCTCAAGTTCCTGTCACAGTCCAAATTACAGTCCAAATTCCAGTTAGTAGGCATATTTGGGGAGGGGTGGGCTTTGGTAGTCGCAGATGAACAGCTGCTTCTTTGCAGTTTGCTATAGTGGGCAAAAGTCCTCCAATGTTTTTAGCAATGTTTAAACTATTAACCATTTCAGTCTCTCACAGTAGTAGCCATCACAGAAACATGGTGGGATGACTTGCATGACTGGAGTACTCCAATGGATTGGTATAAACTCTTCAGAAAGACAGGCAAGGAAGGAGAGGCAGCAGGGTAACCCTGCATGTTAGGGAGTGTTTCAGTTGTCTAGAGCTTGATGATGGTACCAATAGAGTGTTTATGGTTAAGAATCAGGGGGAAGGCCAACAAGACAGAAATCCTCATGGCAGTCTGTTATAGACCATCCAACCAGGATGAAGAGGCAGAAGAAATATTCTCTAAGCAGCTGGCAGAAGCCTCACAATCGCTGGCCCTTTTTCTTGTGGACTTCAACTTGCCAGATGTCTGCTGGAAATACAACATGGAAGAGAGGAAGCAGTCCAGGAGATTCCTAGAGTGTGTGAAAGAGAACTTCCTGACACTGCTGGTGAGCGGGCCTACCAGGGGAGGTGCCCAACTAGACCTGATGTTTGGAAACAGAGAAGGACTGGTGGGTGTTGTGATAGTTGGAGGCCATCTTGGGCACTGTGATCACAAAATGATAGTGTTTTTGATTCTCAGAAAAGTAAGGAGGGGGGTCAGCAGAATTGCCACTTTGGACTTCCAATGGACAGACTTTGGCCTGTTTAACAGACTGGTTGAGAAAGTACCTTGGGAGGCAGTCTTGAAGGGCAAAGAAGTCCAGGAAGGATGGATGTGCTTTAAAATGGAAATCTTAAAGGCACAGGAGCAGGACATTCCCATGTGCCAAAAGATGGGACAGAGGGGAAGAACGATCTAGCTGAGCAAAGAGCTTTGGCTGGAACTCAAGAAGAAAAAGAGTTTATCACCTCTGGAAAAAGGGACAGGCAACTCAGGAGGCCTACAAGGATGTTGGGAGGTTATACAGGGAGAAAATTAGGAGGGCCAAAGCCCAGCTAGAACTTAATCTGGACACTGCTGGAAAAGACCACAAAAAGTGTTTCTGCAAATACATCAACAAAAGGAGGACCAAGGAGAATCTCCATCCTTTATTGGATGGGGAAGGGGACAGTGACAAAGGATGAAGAAAAGGCTGAGGTACTTAATGCCTTCTTAGTCTTTAATAGGGAGGCCAGTTGTCCTCAAGGTGCCCAGCCCCAGAGCTGGAAGACAGAGACAAGGAGCATAATGAAGCCCTCGTAAGAGAAGGGCAACAAAGCTGGTGAAGGGTCTGGAGCATGTCTTATGAGGAGAGGCTGAGGGAGCTGGGGTTGTTTAGCCTGGAGAAAATGAGGCTGAGGGGATACCTTTTTGCTCTCTCCAACTACCTGAGAGGAGATTATAGTGAGGTGGGTATCAGTCCCTTCTTCCCGGTAACAAGCAACAGGATGAGAGGAAATGGCCTCAAGTTGCACCAGGGAAGATTTAGATTGGATATTAGGAAAAAAATTTTCATGGAAAGAGTTGTAAAGCATTGGAACAGGCTGCCCAGGGAAGTGGTCAAATCACCATCCCTGGAAGTGTTCAAAAAACATGTTGATATGGTACTTGAGGACATGGTTTAATGGTGAATATGGTGGTGGTGCTAGGTTGATGGTTGGACTTGATCATAAATGTCTTTTCCAACCTTAATGATTCTATGATTAACTTGAGGCTGCTCAGGGAACTAGTAAGTAAGGTCCCCTGGGAAAATGTTTTTGCAGGTGCTGGGGTCCATCATTGCTGGTCACTTTTTAAACATCACCTCCTAAGGGCATAGGACAAGGCAATTCCCAAATGTCAGAAGTCAAGCAAGCAAGGCAGAAGAATGGCTTGGCTAAACAGGAATCTTGCAAAATAAGGCAAAAAAGGAAGGTGTATTCCCAGTGGAAGCAAGGTCAGGTGACATGGGAAGAATACGGAGATGCTGCTCACCAATCTAGGGAGAAAATTCATGTGGCCAAAGCTCAAATGGAGTTGAATTTGGCTAGAACTGTGGGGGACAATAAAAAGAGTTTTTTCAAATATATAATAATAGGCAGTGTAAAAATAACCTTAGTCCATTGCAGGATGAGGATGGTCACCTGTCTCAGTTTGAGACAAATTTAAAAGAGGACTCTCTGGACTGAGTCCTTCTCTTCAAAAGGGTTCCAAAAAATCCCCTTTCCACCAATAGGGAATGAATACTAATAGATGAAAGTGAAAAAAACTGGTTTATTAACAAACAGAATGCCCACCCGCAAGGCAAGGGAAAAAAGGTAAATAAGTGTTAAGCACTAAACTGTCAGACACCTCCCCCCCCACAGAAAACAAAAAAAACCCCAAAAAATGTCCAGAGAATGGGGGCAGTGCTGCAAGAATACCCCTTTCCCTACATGTGGTCCAAGATGGCACCGGCTTTCAGGTCGAGGGCAGCAGAACCCCCATGAGGTAGTCCAGCAGCAGAGGAAAATCCCAGTGGCTACCTGGTGTCTACCCCCTCTCCACAGCAGTCATGGCAGGCAAAACAGCTGGGCTGGAGCCTTGCGGTGTGCTTTCTTTCCCTGGCTTGGCCTCCCGGTCCCAGGCTTCAGGCAGGAGCAGCCGCGGCAGCACAGGGCAGGGCAGGGGTCCGGCAGGAAGCGGCTCAGGTCTTGGCTCTCATCACATTCAGCCGCTCAGCTCCAATCCAGAACCGGAAGAGAGAGAGCAACACCCGGCCCTGCCCCACGCCAGAATCTCAGCCGGGCTCCCCAAGCATCGTGATGCCCCTGAGCTGGAAAGGGGGGGGAGGGGGAAGAAAACATTAATTTTGGGCATACCTCGGATGTGGGATAACTATCCCCAAGACATGGTGTCATCAAATTACCAAAAACGGTTGAATAAGACTCCTTAACACCAATTTAGTGTTAAATAGGGCATCATTTATTCAGGTGCCTGGAGTGGCATGGGAGATAACTCCTCCTATCCTGCCCCCTGATTGTTACAAGTGTGTTGTTCATATACAGTCACTACATGCATTTTATAATTTGCCCATTACCATAAAAACCCTCCCCAAGTTCCCAAACGCAGACTTTATTTTGGCTGTACCTAAATTCCTGAGCCAGATGTCTTCTCCTTATCTTCCAACTGTCCTTGCTGGGAAAGCAGTTTCTGCATGCCTTGTTTCTCTGCTAAAGGTCCACAGACACAGTGTCTCTCTGCTAAAAGCTCACCATCACAGTAGAAATTGAATTAATCTTTTTGGTATAAATTCCCCCCTTTGAAACTTCTCAAATTCCTTATGCCATTTGATAAGTTTCAACTCAATTTCTATGTATAGTCGCATACATTCCTGCAAGGTTATGATTGATCATTTTGTGAACATAACCAATAGCAACACCGATAATTACTACAATTGCAACTATAATTATGATGGTTTCCAGTATTTCAGCCAGCCATCCTCTCAGGGACCATCCCCCTATTCCTTTAAGAATTTTATTGAACCAACTAGATTCAGAGGCCTTTTGGATAGCCTTGCTATCCTCAGCAACTTGCCGCATTTTATTAAGTTGTTTTTGGAGATCTTCTGTTACATTTGGGATGTGTACACAACAGTGTTCTCTATCCAATTTTAAATACCCACAAAGCCCTTGTTCTTTGGCCAGCAATAGATCTAAGGCAAGTCTGGTTTGTAATGTCAATTTAGTATTTGCCTGTATTTGCCTATTTATAATTTGAAATCCTCTATCTATGGCTTTGGATAGTTTCCTTGTGAAGATAGGGCAACACAGACTTTCCAGGCAGGTGCAAAGGAGAGCTCTTTATTTACAAAAACCAAGCCTTTTTAAGCAGTTAGGTGTTATCAAAATGCATACCAAGGAGAAACAACAAACAAAAATTCAGCCAGTCACCATAAGCCACAAGGTGATCACGCGAAAGTTATGTAACTTGTTTTTTCTACTTCTAAGTTAGCTGAGCTCATTCCCAGAGGCCTTTTTACTTAGCCGAAGTAACAGAAGTGAGCCATGATTTTACAAGAGTAACAAGGCCTTCATTTTGCAAAGTTTTACCTATCTGCAACATCTCCCCCTTCTTTGCTTTTTGTGCGAAGGGTTCGTGTACCCCAGTGCCAAAACAGTCCACACCTGTAAAGCCATTATCTTATGAAGACTGTTATCGATCATTTGTTGCACACAAGATAAGATACATAAAATACAGATCACAATCAATAAAAACTCATGAAAAACAACCGTCTCACTGATAAAGAGACCCACAGCATAGGAAAACAAAAATAGTGTCCAATGTCCCCAGAGCTGCTGCTTCTGCACTTGGAAGTTACTGGCTACTGTTCCAAAGCTCATATGGCTGGAGCTCAGGGGCCATGCTGTTTAGGCAGGAAGGAGTTCATTAGCTGGAAATGTTGACTTTACGTTACCCAAATGTCCTTCTTGGCTACGAGGGCTGGATGGTGATTGGATCATTTTTCCTCTCACAGGGCCTCGTCTTCTCGGAGGCGATCGATGTTTGTCCAGTTGAGCAGGTGACCACTTTAGACCTGCTGGCAAAAAAACACATGCGTACCTTCTCCCCTAGGTTAGTAAACCAGCTGGGCCTTGCCATTGCACACCCAATTGTGGATCCTTATGTAAAACTTCTAGGAATTGGTTCTGCACACGCAAATCTTCAGAGCAGTATCGCTCTGCCGGGGATCAAAATTGATGATCTGCCTGCAAAAACTTTAGTGTAAATAGTGCATTATGTAAATATTTCTGAGGAGCCACATTCCCCCTTCTTTGTTGTTTTTGATAACATATGCATCCCTCACTATGAACAGGAAGGCACCATAAAAGTAAGACAATATGTGTAATAAAGCAAGAAACTCACACTGAGCAAAAATAAGCAAGGTAATACATGTAATCATTAGCACATGAGAGAAAGCATAGTGATTCAGAATGATACACCAGCAATTGTCTAAATACTGTAGCATCACCCAGAGTCTGCAATAGCTGGTGAGCCCTGTCACAGTGAGGACCCGGGGAACCTTCCCGGGCAAGGCTTCCAAGGGTACCTCGAAAGGGGATCCAGCTTTTAGAAGGCCAGATCGACAAGCCAAAGTGACTTGATTACATTTTTAGAGCAGAAACATCTGGGTCTGCTGGCATATGTCCGACCAGCGAAGGCCAGGGCTTGGCCAGAGCCAAGGCCTTAACTGGAAGGGCTTCCCTAACATATCCTACAGACAAACCTCTATCAATGGCAGTTGGGAAAGTTTCTTGAAAGCATATAGTCCTTGCAGATAACTACACCATGGTATGTAAAAGTCTGTACAGCAGCCAGCTTTGTCATTTATCTCTAGCTAAGCAGTCAATGGTACCTTGAACAAACTGCGAACAAAGAAAAGGATGCATATGTGTAACATCAAATAACATCATGGGGATAATGCCCATTATAAGAGGTCAGTGAATTCATGTCATAACATTAACAACATAAGCAGAATCGTTAATACAGCAATAGTAACTGCTTCTAAAAAACCGAGAGTATATTCTTCCACACACCTATGCATATATAACAATTAAGGCAAAATAAAAGCAAGAGAGAAAGCACTAAACAGTTTACAATTACTGATATCCATAACTCGGAATTGTTACTCATTTTTCTGTGTCGCCTGTGGAAGATTAAACAGCAAAGTGTTATAAATAATTATCTCAAGTGACCAATGTAGAACACTTACACCCACAGAATTATCAACGAAAATTAAGGATCTAAGAAACTGCATCTTCACATATGTGCTGGTTAGACCCGGTGTGAAACAATCTAATTTGTTAAAACAGGTGATGGACAGTTGTATAAGCCACTTGATTTCAGAACATGCCTCTGTGGAAAGAATCTTATAAAAAACCATCCAGGAAGTACTTCACTTGTTCCCTGCTGCACCCACGAGCGGCAGAGGCCCCCCTCCCCCCCCCGTGCCAGGGGCCCACGGTCCGGGGGGTCCGGCGGGGGGCCCCGGTCTCACCCCCACCGGTCCCAGAGTCTTGGACCCGAGAGGAGCTGGCCTATTGCCATTTGGGCCACAGAGGAGCCAAGCCAAGCAGCCAAGCAGAAGCCGAGAGAAGCTGAGATTTGCAGGAGAAAAAAACCCCCTTTTCGGAGGTGGATGGGTGAGATCAAAGGGTGACCTTGCTGCTGCAGATAAGGTGAATTGCAGTGAATTAATTAGCAGCTAATAAGACTGTTGCAAAATTGGGTAGCTGCCAGCATAGACAACGTAGTTTGGGGGGAGAGCCTTGGGTCAGGGAAGAGAGCCTGATACAGACCAGAGACGTAGCCATATGATTTAAAGGGGGAAACAGCTGAATTATCTGATGGGAGCATGTAAACTGTTACAGATTCCTCTGTAGGCATTTTCTGCAAATATTAACCTCTTTTCCAAGCCAGAGAGAAAGGAAAGCAGTCACGTGAAGGAGCTAGCTAAATATGGCTGCCAGCATATGCCGAGGAAGGAGACAGAAGTCGCAAGAAATACCAGAGGAGAAGCCATTTTTACTAGCATTGGGATTTCACCTTTCTGTGAGCTGGGTGATCTTAACAGAACCAAACTAATTTTTCTCTGTAATTCACAAAATACGAGACATGGGGGAATTTGGAATTTCACAGCCTAAGATAAGAACATTTTATGTTGTGAGCAGATGAACTGCAGCCTTTGGAGATTATGAGTGAGAGCAAGAGACTGTACTACTAGTGCCTTTAGGCTGGGATGACTTATTCTTAAATGCTTAACCCCATCAGACTTTTCTTGTGACCCACAAACTGCCGAGAGTATTGTGGGAGAGAGGATACACCACTGCAAATCCTGGGTGGGCTGTGGTGTTTTCCTGAAGGTCTGGGACCAGGCTGAAGACACTGTAGGGAGCTATCTTCCGTGGGATGGATCCCACTACATGACAAAGAAGTCTTTATCCCATAAAGTGGCAATAAGAACTCTTAATCATAAGATCAGAATCTCATGTTTATGTCCTTTGCGTGATCAGTAAGGAAGATTGGGATGTATTGGGAGGAGAATGATATTTGTACATTATGCCTTAATATTTTTATTATTTTTTATTCTTTCTATTCTTAGTAGTAGTTAGTGAATAAAATTATTTAATCATTTTTCAAGCTTGTAGCCTGTTTCTTCTGTCTCATATCCTCTGAAGTATATAGCATGGGGGTCTGGGGTCTACCCTCAGGCTAACCCTTGACAACATATTTTCACATAACTCATTATCTTATATTCTGAAATAATTGCTTACCAAGTCTCCATCATAATTTCTTCAGTCGGTTCCATCTTATCTCTATTAAAAAACCCTGTATCTTTCAAATTAAATGAGCATATTTCAACAGAACTTACACTTAACGTCACTCAAACTTAATGTCACAAATTTAGCAACACTTGAACTGAACATAAATTAAAATTAACATCATTTAGACTTTGCAGAACTTAACAGAACATAAAATTAACATCATTTAACAAAACTAAAGTCAGAATTGAGTGTTCCTTTAAAAGTGTCAGATACAACAGAATTTAACCCATCTTGACTCCATCGTTACAAGAAAGCTACTGAAAATTTGTCATACAAGAGTTATACATCAATGAACAATATGCAAACAAACAACTGATTAGTAAATGAAATAGCAGCAACATGAATTTACTGGAGAGATTATAAAGGTATGGCAAATACTTTATGATTTTACACAATTTAGTTGTAAGAATAGCTCATGATAACTGCAAACATAATTGAAACATATCTGTTCACAGTCAGGACTTTTCTAGTATAGGCACAATTTTGCATGATCTTCCAAATTGCAGCTGTACTCCAAAAATGACAACATTGCATGCCTTGGCAAATTACATTTAAAACTAGATCAGGTAAGACTGCTTTCCCATGATTTTCAGTACAATAGATTTGACCTTAGACTATTAAAGCTAATGGGATATAAATATTCTAAGGATAAAGCATCAAGGGCCTAGTTATATAATACTGCCATAAGTTTTGCATAAATAACTTTTTTAGGCCAGTGGGTGTATAAGACCGACATGTATACGTAAAACAGCTACAAAGTCATGGTTTCAGATGATTTTAAGAAGCGTGGCAATGTTTGTTCCACCTGTGATCTATCAATGTACTTAAACTGTTCTGATATCAAGCTCAATTTCAGTTCATAAGTGGTAAGGAAGAATACCTACTTGAATCCTGAATATCTCTATATATTCAAAATGCTGTCACGTGTCTTTGTGGCGAAAGAATCACAACAAAACTACAGGCAAAGCTAGCACAATCCTGCCTGCTTTCCACAGTGGGAAGTCGTGAGCTAATTATATATAATCTTTGAGCAGTTTTTGCAGATAACGGTGTTGCGGTGCTCCAGCCTTAGTTATCAAAAAGGCAGTTTGCCACAGAGCAATATTTCTTAGATGCTGTCACTTTAGGTTTCTCCTCCTCACAGAGTCTTAAGCTTTGTAACAGGTCAGCTTGGTTTGAAATTCTCTCTAACTGTATCGTCATTAGTCAGTTTGAATTTGTTCTTCCTCTGAAGATGTTTCATTGGTTTTCTCTCATGTATCTCTACTTTCATTGGTACACACTGTTATCCCTACCCCTTAAAGCAGCAGAGACAGAGCGGGAAATCGTCTCTCTGCTAACCCCTTTCAAGATATGCACCCTGTCCTCCAGGACAGAGACAAATAAACTTGGAATATGGTTTCAGAGAGTCCGTCTCTCTCATTCCTTTTGCCTTCGCTGCTGCCTCTGTGAAACTGCCTGTGGTAAAAAGCTGTCAGCTTGTGTGGACTGCAAAAAACCCTGCAGATCGCTCCGGCCCCAGCTGGATACAGCAAAGGGGGGGACAAAGCGATATAACGGTAATGGGCAAAGGGGAGAAGAAATGCCTCAATTAATGGGCAGCTAAGCCTGCCATAGGCCTCACTTAGATAAGTGTTCCCAGTAACTCCCTTAAATCATGCAATGGTTTGACATTCAGGCTTTAGAGTTAATTGCTGTGTTTCACATTTTGTTCCATCAGTATCTATGCTGAACATTTCTAAGGAGGGACCTACTAAACTTTTCCAGGGGGCCACAATATCTTACAAATATGAATCTTGCCATCCGCAAACTATAATGTTATCTACCTAGCAAGGAACGATGCTTCTGAGGGTTCCCAAATATTTTCCCAGGTATACAAGCTGCTAATTTACGTGGTAACAGCCAATACCATTATAAGTGAGCAAAGAATCCGTATTAATTCAGGCCTAATCAGACCTCCAAATCAGAATTTTTGGAAGGGCAGCACATAGCTCACACAAAAAGTCTCACCAACCATGCAATACGTTCACTGAAAAACTCACTCTGCCAAGCAGTACTAAAGCAAAGAATCACAGAATGTCATCTGCCTGGAGAAACACGTTACATTCACATAGAGACAACTTCAAATCTCTCCAATAAATAAAGCTGTCAAAATCCACAGCTCATTGAAAATACAAAGTTTAAACAGAGATCCGGTCAAAAGTGCCTTAAATATCGGGAAGATCGTCCATGTGCATTCCAGGTCTTGAGTACACATACCGTCACCTGTTAACTGAATGACAAACACAGGAGGTTGCGTTTGTTGCAGAGTTGCAGCTTTACGCTGCGTGCATAAATCGTGGTTATTGGAGAGCCAGACTGTGTATTGTGTTAAGGTTAATGTCATTTTCATTAGGCTTTTCCAGATACCAGGTACAAGAACATAGCTGTAGCACTTGGGAAGATATGCTACTCTCCCGTAGTAATCTCCGTATTTTAACACGGAAATCTTGGCATTCTGATAGCGAAGTGCCGTAGTATGAAGATTTCTTGTAAGGTGTAAATATGTCGTCTAGGTTGAAATTTACAATTCCTGAGTCAGGATAACTCCCAGGCCAGCTGCATCTTGGCAAGGGGAGGCCGGCAGGGCTGTAGGGGGGGCCTGGAAAGGCGGGGGAACCGGAGGGTTCGGGGGGTCAGAGGGGGGACCGAGAGGGCCACTGGCAGCAAAGCAGCGGCCGGGCTGTACAGTTGGCTGGAACGCTGCAAACCCGAGCAGGCCCTGACCCCACCGCCCATCATGCAGTGGCAGCACTGGGAGCATGGGGAGCAGGGGGGGCGGTGGCAGCTGGGGGCGGGCAGGGTAGCCCTGCAGCTGCGGCCTGTTGCATTTCACTCTGCCCTGCTCTGCTCGGCCCAGCCCAGCCTCGGCCGGAGGGGGGTAGAGGGGCGGGCAGGATCTGGTGGTTCTGGGGGGGGGCTGGGGGAGGCCGATAGAGGCTTCTGCAAATGGGGCAGCCCCGGGGTGGGGCTGGCGCAGGGGGGACAGGCAGCGAGGGAGCTACCGTGCGGGAGGGCAGGGCTGGCAGTGAAGATAAATATTTGCAGGGGAGAGGCCGCGGCCATAGAAATGTGCTGCAGGGAGGCACTGCGAGGGGGGTCGAGGGGGAGACCCGTGTTCTGAAGTGGGGGGCCTACTCCGAGGGGGGGAGCCTTGCTCTGACGAGAGCCGTCGGCGGTGAGCGCAGGGACTGGGGCCACCGAAAACTGGTGGGGGGCGCCGAAGGGGACCAAGAGGGCTGAGACTGCTGAAACTGCTGAGACTGCTAGGTGCACCGAAGGGACTGTGGGCCACAGGGGGCTGGGGACTGCCAACAGCAGCTGTGGGCGGCAGGGGGGGCATCGCTAGTGCCCATAACATCACACTCGTCGTAAGTTCGTTAGTCCAAATTGAGTTTTGATCCTTTCTCTGGATACAGTTCTTGGAACCCTGCCCAGGTTCGTTATGGGTAGCTATTCTAGCAGTCCCTGGGGCAGGTATGCGTGGGGGTTTTAATATCAAAGCATCTCTCATGTAGGAGACAGTTACAGGAGACAGTCTAACTAGTAATAAAAGTCTCTCCAATGTGGAGGATGTTTTGCAGTATCCTTAAGGTGGACTGATGCTACCAGGACACCCTTGGGGGTCTGGGATACTCACAGTCCCTTGGTTCTTTGTCCAGTGAATACCAGTGACCTGACCTTGTAGGCTGTGCTGGCATCTTGCTCTCCGTCGGATTGTAGTTCACAGATAAAAGTCCTCTGTTGTAGCGTGGCCTGGGATCTGCTTTCTGCTTGCAGTGTAGGGGTCCAGGGTCGTAGGGACTGCTTGGCTGGGTTGCGGTGCATTTCTTCATTGGAATCTGATGTCCCGTTGTTCTGGGTCCGTGGGGCTTCATCCCTGGCCGAGTCCAACTCTTCATGGTGATCTGATGTTCCGATGTTCCTCGTTCGGGGGCCAGATGTGATGATAGGGCGACAGAGTTTCCAGGCAGGTGCAAAGGAGAGCTCTTTATTTACAAAAACCAAGCCTTTTTAAGCAGCTAGGCGTTATCAAAATACATACCAGAGACACAACAAACAATAATTCAGCCAGTCACCATAAGCCACAAGGTGATCACGCGAAAGTTATGTAACTTGTTTTTTCTACTTCTAAGTTAGCTGAGCTCATTCCCAGAGGCCTTTTTACTTAGCTGAAGTAACAAAGTGAGCCATGATTTTACAAGAGTAACAAGGCCTTCATTTTGCAAAGTTTTACCTATCTGCAACATTTCCTTACTTGCCAAGTTAGATTATCTAACAAAACCCTGTTTTTTAGAGCCATGGCTCCTGGTAAGAGAAAACTTTGCAGGGCCCATTCAAACTGTGTGGAAGCTGAAGGCCCTGTCCATTCCTCCTCGGTGTCTCATTTTACCTTATTCTAATATTGGGCTTTTTATGCGGCTTCTTCTCCAAGCTGGGTATTAGGTTAATAACCCTAAGGTAACTTGCCAAGTGGTTGGTCTAAGCAGAAGTCGGGTAGTCCAATATCCATCCCAAGTAGCCCAAACAATGTAACTGGGGGAAGGAACTTCTAGAGATTTAACACAATTTAAAGGTTGGTTACTGCAATTTAGAACTAATTTGGCCATCCAGCTTATGGTGGTCCACCGACTTTCATTGTTTTGTTTCTCTCCACATCTCCATTGACTCTTACTCTAGATTATATGTAGGTGTAATTTTTAGTAATGCATAAATCTAACAGCCTGGCTGCTTGGCCTCCTGAGGCTGCTAAGACGAAATCCAGAAAATGTTGGTCGGGACTATGGGACCCTGTTGGACACTCCTTACCTTCTTTTTTCTTTTTTCCAAGAATAATTTTGTTATCCCCTGGCCTCCAAGCTGTTGGATCCTCAAGAATACTATCTCCTCATTGCCTACATTTCTCCTTCTTTTCCAAATAGTGGGTGATATTTGCCCTTACTATTGCCTTAGTTTATCATATTGAATCACCATTATCAGATCTATATGGATAATTCCCCAAGGAATAGGTTCCCCCACTGAACCGGGGATAGGGAGGCAGGCTGTAATGCTTGACAGATTGTGCATATTACCAAACCCTTGGATTAAAGTCAATATTAAATTTTCTTCAACACCTCCACCTAAAGATAAAAAGATTCCTGTAAACGTTAGTCTATACATTTCACTACTCATTTACAGATGTCTTTGAAATTTTCAGCCACAGAGGTCTGGTGTTTTCCACAGTTCACTCTGAGTCGAGAGCCTTCTTAATTCAGGTACAGTGAATCCAGGAGTTAAGTCCTTTCACCTTCACTGCTGTTCTTGTAGTCAACAGAACTAGATAAGGTTCTTTCTACTGCTCCTGAAGTGGTACCGATTTCCAGGTCTTGATGTATACATGATCCCCAGGCTGAAATGATTGAACTGGGGTGTCTAGGGTAAGAGGCTCTGAGAGAAGGATAAACCTTTTTTAATTCATTCAAGGATTTCCCCAATGAAACTAAATATTGTTCTGTTTCTTGATTCTCAATTTGTTCCTCGGATTCAGGGGAAGTTGCAACAGAATACAGTCTCCCAAACATCAATTCAAACGGGCTCACCTTCAGGTTAGTTCGGGGTTGCACTCTAATTTGTAACAAAGCTGATGGTAACATCTGTGGCCATTTCAAGAAAGTTTCCTGAAACATTTAGCGAATTTGTCTGTTTAAAGTTTAATTCATTCACTCAACCCTTCTGCTAGGTTGCGGTCTCCATGGAGTATGTAAATTTCAATTTACACTCAACTGTTTATGAAGTTGCTGTAATGTTTCAGATATAAAATGGGGTTCCCTATCAGATTATATCCCTATAGGCACCCCGAACCTGGGTGTGACCTCTTTGAGGAGTACCTTGGTGACTTCCCTGGCCTTGTTGGTGCGGCAGGGGAAAGTTTCTGGGCACCTGGAAAAGGTATCGACTAATACCAGGAAATACCTGTATCCTTGTTGGCATAGTAGCTCAGAAAAATCAATTTACCAGTAATCTCCAGGAGTGTTTCCTCCTTTAGTGATCCCTGGAGGCAGTCTTTTTAAATTCAAAGGATTATTTTTAATATATATCGGGCATTTTTCTGTAACAGACTTGACAATTTTTGTCATATGGACACTGAGTATCTGAGTCCATAGACTCGTCATCATAGCATTGATTCTCCAGTGAGTTTTCTGGTGTTTCTCTTTTACAATTTGTAACATCAGTTGTGGTGGGACTATCTGCTTGACTATATCCAGGGCTAACTTCTGGGAGTGAAATAGTTTTCTCAGGTATTAACACTAGGATGCCTTGTTGTGCAACCTCTCGTGCAGCTTTATCTGCAAGTTTATTTCCCACGTGAATTTGGGAATCCCCATGTTGGTGTGCTTTGCAGTGTAGTATGGCCACTTCTTTGGACAGTTGGATAGCATTGAGGAGGGACAATATTCCTTGTTTATGTTTAATTGGAGATCTTTGTGCTGTTAATAGACCTCTTTCTTTCCATATGTCTCCATGGACATGAACAATGCTAAAAGCATATTTCGAGTTGGTCCATATGTTTACTCTTTTTCCTGCTTCCAGTTCCAGGGCTTTTCGTAGCACTATGAGTGCTGCCCTTTGTGCTGAGGTGTCCGCGGGCAGTGATGCAGCTTCTGTTATCTCAGTTGACATGACTACGGCATAGTCGGCTCTTTGTTTTCCATCTTGCACCAAACTACTTCCATCTGTAAAGAACTCTACCTCTGGATCTTCAATGGGTGTGTCTTGTAGGTCTGGTCAGCTTGCATAAACTTGCTCATTTGTCTGTAAGCAATCATGGGTTAGCTGCTCTTCCCCTTGCTCTGAGGTGTTCAAGAACTGGGCTGGATTTACCACTGTAGTTACTTTTAACTCCACATCTTCTTGCTTCATTAGAACAGCCTGATATTTCAGCATATGACTCAGAGAAAGCCAATGCCCCCCTTTTTGGCCTAATACAGTGGTTACAGCATGTGAAGTGTACACTACTCTCTTTTGTCCCAAAGTCAATTTCCTGGCCTCTTGGATGAGGAGAACAGTTGCTGCTACAGGCAGCAGGCATCAGGACCATCCCTGGCTGACATTGTCAAGTTGTTTTGAAAAGTACCCCAAAGGCCTCTTGAAGGGTCTTACCTTCTGAGACAGAACTCCAAGGGCAAGGTGCTGTCATTTTGAAACCCACAATCTACACCACTGAGCCATGTCCAAGAATGCTCTTAAATCTCAGGCAGTCTCAGGTTGGGGTACCTGGCAGATGGCTTTTTTGTCCGTTCCCAATTTCCGCTGTCCTGGAATTATTTCAAATCCAGGTAGGTAACTTGTTGCTTCATGATTTGAGCTTTTTCCCAAGACACTTTGTAACTTCCTTGGCCTAGGAAATTTAGAGGACTGATAGTTAATTCTCTATATTTTTTATTATTTTCAGTTGCTAGTAAGATGTCATCAACATACTGCACGATCAACCCTTTGGGATTGTCCTTCTTCTGAGTCTTTAATTCTTTTGCCAATTAGTTTCTAAAAATTGTTGGACTCCTTTTAAATCCTTGTGGTAATACAGTCCAGGTAAGCTGAGTCTTCTGACTAGTTTGGGGATTTTCCCATTCAAAGGCAAAAATGCTCTGACTTTGCTTATCAAGAGGTATGCAAAAGAAGGCATCCTTCAAATCTATTACTATGAACCATTGGTGATATTCTGTAAGGTCTGTTAACAGGGTATAAGGATTGGCTACAACAGGGTGGATATCCTGAACTATTTGATTGATTGCTCATAGGTCTTGTACTAACCTTTATCTGTCTGTCCCAGGCTTTTTAACTGGCAAAATAGGAGTGTTATATTCTGACTCACATTCTATCAATAATCCAAATTCTCTGAAATTATCTATTAGGCTCTCAATTCTCCTTCTAGCTTCTAATTTTAAAGGATATTTTTTCTGCCTTACCGGTTTTGATCCAAGTCTTAGGGTAATGCTTACAGGCTGAGCTTGTCAGGAACGTCCTGGGGTTCCACTGGCCCAAACCAAGGGCGTTACTGCATTTTCTATGGCTTCTGGTATTCCTCCAGAATTGTCTGCTTCCAGTGTTCCCCACAACATAAAAGTTCTTGCCTCGATGGCTTTAGTCTCAGGTACCAATAATTGTATTTCTCCATCTTTAAATATAATTTGAGCCTCCAATTGACTTAACACATCTCTTCCCAAAAGAGGAATTGGACACTCCGGCATATATAAAAACTGGTGTGTTATCCATCGTTTGCTGAATTTAAAATTAATGGGGTTAAAGTGATGCCAAAGAAATTTTTGCTTTTATGCTTTTTATATATTAGTAGCCCTATAGCCTTTTACTCTATAACCTTGTAGATTCTTAGCTAGCAGATTCCCTATCCCGTAGACAAAACAAGACCCTTATCAACGCTAGTGTTCTGGGGACCAGGAACATTTCTCTGTCCCATGTCTCGTAAAAGCATAAACAACAGTAGAGCCAAAACTTTTAGGGGGGGCTTAGTAGGAGGCTGAACCAAGGGGGGAACTACCTCATTAACCGTATTTCTCATTGGGAGATTTTTGTCAATTATGTTAATTTGCTAAACTTATAAAAGTGTTGGAATCCACTGGGCGGGATCAGGTACATGCTCTGCTGGGGATCATTGTGTGGCGTGCATATTGTACCCTTGGAGGACCTCCAATAAAGGTAACCGCTTTCCCTATCCTCTTAATATCGTCCAGCTTCTGATTTTAGGTAGAAAAAAGGCAACAGTTACTTGGCAACCCCAGATGGGATAAGAGACCCCTGAGAAAATATCCTGGATTGAGTAATATCCCATTACGACCGTCTCTGCCAGCATTTCTACGAGGGCTGTCAGCGGCAGTCTGAGAACACGGGGGTTCCCAGAATCCAACACAGAAGCAAGAGGTAACTGAACAGCTGGAAAAGCGGTATTTTGTTGCTAGCATTTGGGTTTTGGTGTAAAGAGATTTCTTGTGATTTTGTTCAGTGTGTGGAAGGGGCCAGGGGTCCCTGCAGCAGGTTTTTGTTCGTTTGTTCATTTGTGGTTTCCCTGCTTCCCACAGCCTGGAAGTGAAACTCATTCACTGGCCAATTCAGTTTGGAAGGTGGGGGAGACGCTCTCCTGAACTAAGCCTTAGTATTGCAGTAGCTAGCCTTGGCCTGAAGCCAGCAGTGGCGTGCAGGGCTAGGAGCCAGCCTACGAATTTAAAGGTTGAGAGTTTGAGGCTTGTGGAGACCTTATTTTCCATGCCCTTCTCTCTCTCTCTGCCCTTTTAGCCTGTAGCCTTCTTTTGTTTTTATCCCAGCGCAGGTCGCTGGTTTTGGAGACCATAACATTCTCAGTTCAATTCTTGCTTTGCTATCAGGTTTGCTTTTTCTCCGTAGCTTTAGTTTGTAAAATGGGAAACATGGAATTTCTATTCTCGTGTGAGGAGGAGATAGAAATAGCTAAGGGTTGTCCATTAGATTTGGCACTACAACATTGGCAGACTCTGACAGGCAAAAGGACACCCCTTATAAAAGAAGAATTAATTAGGCTATCTACTTGGGTGTGGCCTATCCACAAATTAAATGAAGGAGAGACCTGGCCTCAGTTTGGCATCTTAGAGGGTGAATTAACATCAAAATTAATGTCCCGACTCTGTCAGGAACAGCGTTGGGAGGAACTGAAATATGCAGAACTTTTTGTTTCTTTCCAACAGTCAGAGTTTGCAAAACCCGAAAAAACAGTTTGTAATGCTTTTAAGAGGGAAAGGAAGGAAAGATGAAAAGAAAGCCACCTGCTAACAGTATTAATGAGTTAGAGATGCCAGAAATAGACCTCGTGGCACTTGCAATAAGAGGGAGACTGGGGGGGCAGGGGGCCCAGCTGCTGCTGCCTCCCCCCCCCACTGCCGCTGCCTCTTCGACTGGAGTTGGCGGTGCGGGCTGGGGCAGCTTACCCTCCCCTACCGGAATAGCTGCCTACCTCAGCTCTGTCAGGGGAAGGGGGAGTGGGGGGCATGTCCCAGCACCCGACCGCACTGCCTGTGGGATTGGGGGGCGGGGGAATGCCTCCCGTGGAGACGCCCTGGTGGGAGGGGCTGCAGCCAATGGCACTGCCTTTGGAGGAGATGGCTCCGCCCGCAGGGGCAGAGAGTGCGGCAGTGCCTTTCCATGGTGCATGCTCCGGTTTCCATGGAAACTACATGTGCCCAGGTTTCCATGGAAACTACGTGTGTCCGGGTTTTCACGGAAACTGCGTTCCCCTATACCCTGCTCCTCCCCTCGTTTGCCCCTATTGGTTAAAGTTGTATTACCTCGCCTTCTCTCCGCCCCCTGACCCTCAACCCATTGGTCCCTGTTGTCTCTCTGCCCCCACTGCCCCTGGGATAAAACCCTGAACCCTCCATTGTTCTGTGTTCTCCTTCCCTGAAGATTCATGGCATAAACCTATTTCGTGGAACACATAAGGACAACCCCTCCAAGTCTTTGCCTCTGACTAAGTACGCCTTTGTGTGTGTGCACCGCCGAACGCGTCAGGCACCGCCGGACACGTGCCACGCCTTTGGAAAGACTGCGGGACCCCCAAACTCCATCCCGTTTATTACAACAAAAGGGTAACTGGAGTTATTCATGAGAAAGTGGGTGAAATCTTCCCTTCAGATGACCCAAAATGGAATCCAAATATCCCAGAACACATGGCAAAGTTAAAATGTTATCAGGATTGGGTGGTTTATGGGATGAAACATGCTACTCCCAAAGCTATAAATTGGTCTAAATTATACAAAGTAAAACAAGATGAGAATGAATCCCCAACAGACTTTTTGAACAGGCTAAGAGAGAATGCAGGCAAATACATGAATATAGATCTCAAGACAACTGAAGGAAAGGCTCACCTAAGTCTACCTGTTTGTAGGTCAATCTTCAGACGATATAAGGAAGAAGCTGCAAAAATTGAATGAGAGGCAGGATATAGGCAAATTGTTAGATGTGGCTTGGACAGTATACCAAAACAGAGACCCAAAAGACAAGATCAAACGCTAGCATAATAAGAGGGATGATCATGAGAAGTCATCTAAGGGGTCAAAAAAGAATGCTGCTTCTCCTTTGGAAAAAGGTCAGTGTACCTTTTTGTAAGAAAAAGGGACAGTGGAAAAATGAGTGTCCAATGCTGAAAAAGAAATCCCCAGGCCCAGCTCCCCAACTAGCGGTGAGCCAGGAATGAGGAGGACCAAAGGACTTTCCTAGCAAGCCTTTGGTTATAACAAAGCTAGGGCAAGACAGCATTAAATTATTGGTGAATACCTGGGCAACGTATTCTGTGTTAAATACTCTAGAAGGGAAACTGAGTCGAGATACTGTAGATGTGATTGGTGCCACAGGGGAAAGTGAAACACGGCCTTTCTTCCAACCTTTAAAATTCAAATTGGGAAAGCACTGGGTAACCCACCAATTCCTATATATGCCTAACTCACCCAAGGCATTGCTGGGGAGAGAGTTACTGGAGAAATTGGAAGCAGAAATTAAATTTAAAAGGGGAGGGAGAGTACAAATTCCTGAGACTAAATTCATCGAACTAGCCACACTCTTCATACAGAATAACTGTGGTGGGGTTCCCATAGAAGTTGAAAATGCTGTCATTCAAATAGTGTGGGCCAATGATGTTAAAGGAAGATCCAAACAAGCAGACCGTGTGATCATTGCACTCAAACCAGGACCCATACTGGTAAGGAAAAAACAATACTCTTTGAAGTTAGAAGGCCATAGGGGATTGGAACCTAAAATGGAAAAGTACCTTAAATTTGGGTTTTTAGTAGAATGTGAGTCTAGAAACAACGTGCCCATCCTTCCAGTAAAGAAAGCTGATAGTAAGAGTTATCGATTAGTGCAAGATTTAAGGACAATTAACAAATTAACAGAGGATATATATCCAGTTGTAGAAAACCCCTACACTCTTTTGACCACACTGACAGACAAATTAGGGTAGTTCACTGTCTTAGACCTTAAGGATGCCTTTTTCTGCATTCCTGTCCATAAAAAAAGTCAAGAGCTTTTTGCTTTTGAATGGGAAAATCCTGAGACAGGGAGGAAAACACAGCTCATTTGGACAGTCCTACCCCAGGGTTTTAAGAATAGCCCAACAATATTTGGAAACTAGCTAGCAAAGGAATTGGAAGATTGGAGAAGACAAGAATCAGGAGGGATTATTCTTCAATATGTTGATGATATATTGATTGCATCTAAAACTCGAGATAACTATCCAACTCACTATAAGCTTGTTAAACTTTTTGGGACTAAGTGGATACCAGGTGTGAAAAGAAAAGGCACAGGTTGCCAAAGAAGCAGTAGTTTATTTGGGGCTTGAGATCTTCTGTGGACATCGACAACTCAGCAGAGAACGAAAGGAAGCCATGTGTCGCCTTCCAGAGCCCCACACCATGAGAGAGATGCAGGCTTTCCTGGGAATGGTAGGTTGGTGTAACTTATGGATACCAAATTACAGACTCCTGGTAAAACCTCTGTATGGAGCCTTAAAAGCAGCTGAAAAGGGAATTATCATGTGGACAGAGAGCACAAGGGCTGCATTTAAACACCTGAAATGTTCTCTGATGTCAGCCCCAGCATTGGGACTGCCAGACTTAACTAAACCTTTTGAACACTTTACACAAGTGCCTGAATATTGCTTTAGGAGTACTGGCACAGCACCTCGAAAACCAGCGAAGGGCTGTGGTCTACTCCTCGAAACAGCTAGGCAATGTCAGCCAAGGGTGGCCTGGATGTTTGAAAGCTGTGGCGGCTACTGTCATCTTGATCCAAGAGGCCCGGAAACTCACCCTTGGGCAACACATTGTAGTGTATGTACCCCATGCAGTATTAACTGTACTTGAACAAAAAGGAAGCCATTGGCTGTCCCCTAGCAGGATGCTTAAATACCAGGCTGTGTTGTTAGAACAGGATGATGTTACCCTGAAAACAACTTCTGTCATTAATCCTGCCATGTTTCTGTCCTCCACATCCATTGACGATGTGCCTGAGCATGATTGTTCACAGACAATAGAAGAGGCCTATTCCAGCAGACCAGACCTGAAGGACGTGCGCCTGGAAAACCCAGATTGGGAGCTGTACACCGATGGAAGCAGCTTCATGAGAGATGGTAAGCGAATGACAGGTTATGAAGTGACAACCATGGACAAGGTGATCAAGGCAAAGGCCCTGCCATCAGACGTGTCATCGCAGAAAGCTGAACTAATTGCACTGATGAGGGCCCTGGAACTGAGTGAAGGAAAGAAGGTAAATATATGGACTGACTCTAAGTATGCGTTTAGTGTTGTCCATGCCCATGGAGCCATCTGGAAGGAAAGAGGACTGCTGACCACTCAAGGTAGTGAGATCAAACATGCTGAACAGATCCTTGCACTCCTGCAAAGCATCTGGAAACCTACAGAGGTAGCTATCATGCACTGTACAGGTCACCAAAAGGAAAAAAACACTCCTGAATTGGGAAATCGCTTTGCTGATGAAACAGCAAATGGGGCTGCTGGAAAAGGCATTCTTGCAGTAGTACCATGAAAAGAAATTGATCTATCAGGGTTTACCCCAAAATATGATCAGAAAGATCACCAGTTAATTAAGTTCCTTAAAGCTGAAATCAAAGAAAGGGGGTGGGCTGTCACACCAGTAGGGAAGGTTGTAGTCCCACCCCTGATCCTTCGAAAGACAGCTCAGCGAGAACATGAAAGCACCCACTGGGGAACAGAAAATCTTTTGAAACATCTAAGAAAGGTAGTAATAAAAAGGGGAATGACTGATGATGTACAATCTGTAGTAAGCAAATGTGAAATCTGCAGTTGAAATAATCCTGATATGAGCAAGAGGGTTGTGTTAGGAGTAACAAAGACGAGATCTTCCTGGAGATTATTGGCAAATAGATTTTGCTGAGTTACCACGCAAAGAGGGATACAGGTACATGCTGGTATTTGTTGACACTTTCAGCGGATGGCCTGAAGCTTACCCCTTTTGCACTAACACAGCAAAGGAGGTAGTGAAAGTTTTGCTCAATCATATAATTCCAAGGTTTGGGGTTCCTTTGGGGTTGTCATCAGATAGAGGACCACACTGTCACAACAGCTGTTGGGGATGTTTGCTGAATTTTGGGAATCACTTGGGATCTGCACACACCTTACAGACGCCAAGCAAGTGGTAAAGTTGAACGTATGAATGGAACCCTTAAAACACAAATGAGCAAAATTTGTCAAGAGACATCTATGACATGGGTTCAGGCCTTGCCTATAGCCTTACTGAGGATCTGCATACAACCAAGGCAGAGAGACAACATAAGTCCCTACGAAATATTATATGGCAGGCCTTATTAAATTTCACATATTACAGGAGAAATTCATATGAGGAGGAAACTTGATTTGCAGAGGTATTTAATGGCTTTAAGTTCCACTTTGCAGAAGCTCCAGAGACTCATCATGTTATCCAGACCCATAGGACTGGACACACCTGCTTATCCATTTGTCATGGTTTGACCCAGTGTGAGACAATTTGATTGGTTAAAAACAAGTAAAGGACAGTTCTATGAGCCATTTAGTGTTCCTGTGACGTCTCTGTGAAAAGAATGTTAAAAAAAAAACCCTAGGAAGTGATGCAAGACTCTCTTACTTCCTCTCTTGCTCCCTGACTCCTGGCTGACTACTAGCAAGGGAGTGGCTCTCCTCCTGGCCCCTGGGCCAGGGCCTCACGGCCCAGGGGGCCGCGGGGGTAGCCGGTCTCACTCTCCACCGGTCCTGTGCCGTTCCGGACCTGGGAGGAGCTGGTCTGATGCCATCTGGACCAAGGTCAAGTAGCAAAGCCACCAAACCGAGAGAAGCCTGGCCGAGAAAGCCGAGAAAAAGGCTGAGAGAAGAAAAAAAAAGCACTCGCTTATGAGTGAAATCGAAGGGTGACCTTGCTGTTCTTGATAAAAGTTAATAGCAGCCAAAAAGACTTACTAAAATTTTGGATGGCTGCCAGTGCACAGAAAAGGCCTTGAGCCTGGGAAAGCAAGCCTAATATAATGACATTATCTTAGTTGGGAGCATGTAACTGTTATAAATACTTTTGTAGGCATTTTCTGCAAATATTAACCTCTTCTCTAAGCTAGAGAGAAAAGAAAGTAGTCATGTGAAAGACTAAACATGGAGCCAGCAGCCAAACAGAAGAGAAGGCAAAGAGTGGCAGGAAGTGCCAAGGAAGCCATGTTTACCAGCAAGGAGATTCATATATTTTTCTGTAAGCTGTACTGTGTGATCTGAAGTAATACCAAACTCAGTTTCTCTTTAAATTGCAATACTGAACCATGGGGGAGCGAGAAATTTACAGCCTAAATTAAGAACATTTTCATGTTGTGTGCAGATGAAGCTTGCAGCTTTTAGAGATTGTAAAGCAGGAACCTGTTACCTTTGGTGCCTTTAGGCTGAAATGACTTACTCTTAAAATGTTTAACCCCAACAGACTTTTCTTGTGACCCACAAACTGCAGAGTGTTTGTGGGAGAGAGAATACACTATTGCAAAACCTGGGCAAGCTGTGGTGTTTCTGAAAGGTCTGGAACCACGCCGAAGATATTTCTTAGGAAACTGTCTTCCGTGGGATGGATCCCACTACACTACAGAAAGTGTTGCCTTCTGATAAGAAGACAAGGCGACCTGGTTTCAAGAGTCTAGCACGGCAGCCCGGCCTACCCCGTGGCCACTCGGGCCATGGACGCACAAACACTAACGTGGTGGATGGTCAAATGGCATTTATTACCTTATCTCATGAGGTTAAATAGTGAGGGGCTTTACTACGTCAGGAAAGGGGGACTGTGGGATAGCTGGAGTTAGTAAGGAGTGGAAAACTACTGGGGTTAGAGGGGTCTGCATGCTCTTATCACAAAGGAATGAAGGGAGGTAAGATTCCTTGCTGCTCCTGCTTTCCGTCACATCGCGTGATCTTCCGTCCGCCTGTCCCTTTCTACCACACTTCCCCCCCCTTTTTTATAAATGAATGAGGTAGTTATAGATATAGGCACTGAAGTGAGGTAGTAACTTAACAAGGGAAAAGGGGTTTGGTACATCTGAGTAGATCTCGCAAGGCGAGTTTGAAAAGTGTTGCGACTGACAGTGTTTTCATTTGGRTTTTATAGCATTTGTTGGTGGCCTAAAAAYAGAATGTTGGCCCGTTYCAGACGGGTCTGGATAAAAGAGACTAGTTTGTTCAGCAGGCATGGTCTAAGGGTAAAAGTTAGAAGCAACATTGCCAATGGACCTATCAAGGTGGAAATTAGTGTGGTGAACTATGGTGATTGATTGAACCAGGACTCAAACCGATTTCTCTAGAAAGGAAATGGATTTCTTGATTCTCTGCAAGTTTTCATCGATGGTCATTTGTAGCTGAGACAGTCCTTGGTGTCGGGTCGCGAGGGCTGAAACACCCGTGGCTGTTCTAGTTGCTCTTAGGCTAAGCAGCATTGCAATAGTTACACCTGTTATCAGCTCTCTTTTGTGGAGTTGGCTAGGTTTCTCAGAGAGTTGATACATCTCTTCATCTGTATGGTACAGGACCCTAGGAACAATTAGAACTTGGACACAAAAGTCAGTGGRATCATTGAATTTGGCAAGAGACACACAAGGACTCACTCTAGATCGCTGACAAACCCACATCCCAGATGCGGATGGAATTACTCACTTATGGATCTTTTTGTTGGGCTTGGCAACTTTGGCGCAGATGTTACTCTTTTTTGCTAGTGTCGCATTGCCAAAACATCTGCTTTTGCCCGTGACTTGACTCAGAGTGATTTCTCTGCGGGGAGTATTCTACTTGCACTGGTGAGGGGCGTCGGCTGTGGAGTAACTGAAAGGGGTGTTTAAAGTAACTCTTTCGTAGAAAGGGGGTTTGACATCGTAGCAAAGCCAGCAGGAATTAGTTAGGTTCGGGTTGGATTCGTTCAGGGATAGAAAGGTAGCTTCTAACATACGAAAGACTGGGTCGGAGTCAGACTCGGCTAAATGACTTATCTGGGAGGCATCTGCATGACTGATCGGGGTGTCAGTGACCTTTGTGGGCAAGGCTTTGGAGTGGGTTGTGTTTTTCTTTTTTAGCACGTCTTTAATAACTTTGTTTGGTCTAATTGCTCAAGACGCAGGGGGTTGGAGCTTGATGATTCGCACATTCACTCACTCTTTTGACTCTTGAATGACTACTGTCTACGTCTTGCCTGTGGCCCAACTAGGGTGATTTGGCTGCAGAACGGTCATGTTATAATCTGTGTACTTCTGAGATTTAGGGGTTTTATAATAGTTTCGATAGTATTTTTCTTGAAGGAAGACAGGTTGTTTACAACCGGTGGGTGTCCAGGTGAACTGTAAAAATTCATCGGGCTTTTGAGGCTCCTACTCAGGTCCTGATGGTCTGGCATCTGTGACAATGGTTTTACAGCCCCAGTACTCACAATATCCCTACCCCGGGTAATTGCAGTACTTTTTTCCTGGGTTTGAGGTTGGGCACTAATAGGATAGATGCATATGTGTAACATGAGGGGAATAGGGGTTTGTTTTTGGTTTTCCAGGGAACAGATCAGTAATGCGGATCACAAAAGATGGGGTGTTTGGTGTGGTGGTTTCTTTGAGCACTTTGTCATTCGACAGGTGTTGTAGGACTCACCTGAATGGCTGATGAGAGTAATGATTTGGACTGGCTTGTTCTCTGGTAACAAGCTTTAACAGCAAAATCACACAAAAACATTGTTGGCGTATGGCTTTCACCGGAACGGAACTCTTAGGTGCTGCTTGACGTTTTGGAGGTTTGTCACTTTCTTCTGGAACAGGGGTGCACGCATTACGAGGGCGTCCCACGAACATGTCTTGCAAACAGAAACTCACAGTTTTTGTTAGTCTTATTCTGTTCATTCTGAAGGTTTGGCTTTATTGACTTCAGTGGACACCACTTGATTCTACTTTCCTTTTTGACAGCTGCGTATTTTCGCTCCGTGAGCACCAATTTCCAGCCTCGTTCTCATTCGCTTAGCTTATTTTTAATTACGACCTGCGGGCCTTCTTCTAATGCTCGGGTGGCCCAATGTTTTTGAGTGGGACAGTTTGTTTCATCCCCCCTAGGGAATTGGTTCAGTGCTAGCAAAGCGGTTGCTAGTATGCGTGCTTGGTCCCCTGAGGGAATGGAATTTTCAAAGCCTTCTGCTTTTGCTAGTACGTCTAACTTGGCTTTCAGGGTGTGATTTGCTCGTTCAACAATGGCCTGCCCGGTGCCCTGTCACGAGAAGAGTGCTTCTTCCAGCATTAGGGCTGCTGCAGATGTTGACACACCTGGTCCTGACATGGCTAGGCAGAGCCTTGCCACGAATATTGAATCTGTTACGATGTTGAGGTGTTCTTCTTGGAAGAGTCCGCACGCCAAGACTACAGCTGCTGCCTCCAGCTGTTGCTGGTTTCTGTCTTGCTCAGTGGCTCTCACTGTGAAGGCATGAACTGCAGCTGAGGGCATTCATTCTGTGCAAGCTATTTTTATCTTTCCCCAGTCAGTGAATTTGTATTGTGGTTGCTTTCCGGTGTAATTTGAAGGTTTATTCGTTTTCGTTTTAAATTGTATCAGCTCTGTTTCTTCTGAGTCTGTGTCCCTGTCAGCTTCCGACAACTCAGCAGAGCTCGGGGAGCTGCTGTCGGACTCGGAGCCAGAAACCGAGTGCGAGAGCACTTCCGGGGTCCTGGGCTTTTTGTTGCGGGTCCGGACCCGCTCCTCCCCTTGGGGGTGGTGTCGATCTCGCCCCCTGGGCTTGCTCTGCCTCCCGCAGGGGGAGGTCTCCCCCTCTCCCCGCGCATGCGCAGCAGCAAACACTCACAGCTTTTGTTCGTTTCTGCCGCTGAAACTCTGGCCTCGCCCATCTCTTTGGTCGCCGGTGCCATCTTTCGCATAGGGCGGGGGGGAGGCTAGCCTCGCTTCCTCTCTAGCTGTTCTCTCGATTTCTCTAGCTTCGTTTGTTAATTCTTCCCAAAAAGATCGTGCACGCTGCTGTGCTTCCAGCACTGGATCGTTAACAGGCGGCGGAGGGACAGATGGAGAAGCCGCGGACATTTGGGAAGTTTCTGGGGGGAGGGGTGGACCCGGCGGGCTCGGCGGGAGGATCGGGAAGTTTTCCGGGGGCCCCGGGGCGTTTGGATTCGGGTTCGGGGAGGAGGGAAACGCGCCCGGTCCTCGCAAATCCCCGCTCTCAGATAGACCGCTCTTGGAATCCGTTTGTGTCATAGCCCCTACTCC
>JACAXG010000510.1:56447-82594 GCA_018881555.1 Amblyornis subalaris
ACTACGTCAGGAAAGGGGGACTGTGGGATAGCTGGAGTTAGTAAGGAGTGGAAAACTACTGGAGTTAGAGGGGTCTGCATGCTCTTATCACAAAGGAATGAAGGGAGGAAAGATTCCATGCTGCTCCTGCTTTCCGTCACATCGCGTGATCTTCCGTCCGCCTGTCCCTTTCTACCACAAGAAAGAACTCTCTTTATCCCATGAGGTGACAATAAGAACTCTTAATCATAACATCAGAATCTCATGTTTATGTCTTTTGTGTAATCAGTGAGAAAGATTGGAATGTATGGGGGGAGAGTGATATTTATACATTATGCCTTAATATTTTTCATTATTTTTTATTCTTTCTATTCCTAGTAGAGTTAGTAAATAAATCTTTTAATCATTTTACAAATTTGTAACCTGTTTTTTGCTGTCTCTTCTCCTCTGAAGAACTAAGCGTAGGGATCTGGAGTTTGCCTCCAGGTCAACCCTTCACACCATTCCAGCCTGGGGATTGGGTATATGTTAAGTGGTTTGACGGTGAGGCTTTACAAGCCAAGTGGAAAGGACTATTCCAAGTCCTGCTGACTACCCTCACTGCAGTCAAAATCGCTGGCAAAGGGCCCAGGATCCACTCCTCCAGAGTTAAGAAGGGTTCTGCTCCTGAAACAATCAGGAAAACAGAGACTGATACAAATGAGAATGATGTGTTCTAAATTGTTCTTTTTGTGTCTGTTATCTGCACAGGTGGTAACCATGACTCAGGTTTGGGTTGTTATTTGGACCAGAGTGGGAGGGTTAGCAAGGATTTAGCTGAAATTTAGGAACAAACTCAAATCTTGCATCGGGTACCTTTCAAAAATTATATGCTTATCTTTGATTATATCTTTCACACACTCACTTCATGGTTACCAAACTGGCCCTGGATAGAAGAAGGGTTCATAGTAGCTGTAATTATGATTATTTTTATGATAGCCAGCTGTGTAAGTCGGTACTGTTGTCAATAGATACATAGAGTAGAGACTAGACAAGGCAGAGGCCTTGTCAAGCCTCTAAAGGAGGGAATGATGCCAAAGAGATTTTTGCTTTTATACTTTTTATATATTAGTAAACCTGTAGCTTTTTACTCTATAACCTTGTAGATTCTTAGCTAGCAGATTCCCTTTCCCGTAGACAAAACAAGACCCTTCTCAATGCTAGTGTTCTGGGGACCAGGGACATTTCTCTGTCCCATGTCTCCTAAAAGCATAAAGAACAGTAGAGCCAAAACTTTTAGGGGAGGCTGCAGTAGGAGGCTGAACCAAGGGGGGAATTACCTCATTAATCATATTTCTAATTGGGAAATTTTTGTCAGTTATGTTAATTTGCTAAACTTATAAAAGTGTTGGAGTCCATTGGGGGGGATCAGGTACATGCTCTGCTGGGGATCATTGTGTTGCGCGCATTTTGTACCCTTGGAGGACCTCCAATAAAGGTAACCGCTTTCCTTATCCTCTTAACATCATCCAGCTTCTGATTTTAGGTAGAAAAAGGCAACAAAAGAATGTTTGTTTTTCTGCTTTCCCTTTTGCACCGACAACATTTGCAGTTTCTTGGTTTAATTTTCCCTGGTTTGTATTTAATACCAAATAAGTAGCCCGTGTCTATTAAAAAGTCAATTTTCCATTTCCATTTAAGCAATCTCTG
Organism: Amblyornis subalaris; assembly: GCA_018881555.1. Classification (NCBI taxonomy): domain Eukaryota; kingdom Metazoa; phylum Chordata; class Aves; order Passeriformes; family Ptilonorhynchidae; genus Amblyornis; species Amblyornis subalaris. The sequence continues at coordinate 58,116 of JACAXG010000510.1, forward strand.
GCAATTTCTCATATCCTAGAAGGAGACTGCCTGTTTACACTTGGAGCAGCTGAGCATGTTTAACACTTGAGCACAATATTTTACTGAAAACCTCTTTTAGATTACATATTAAGCTTTTGTACTGCAGTCCCGAGTACCATCTCTCTTAGTTTTTCCTTAGACACACAGGCACACACAGCAGACACAGACATACAGTGTATACACACACCAAAACAAGACACACATACAGAGACACAGTGCACAGAAAGCACACACAGCTTCACGTCCACAGAAGTGAGTTCAACCACGCACACAAAAAACCAAAGCACATACCACATACATACAGAAAACAAAGCACATATCAGTTGCTTCAAAACCCCAACAGACACTCATCTACGTTTCCACACTCTCCCAGCAAGTGGACTTGTTAATTCTACATGCTGGCAAACTCAAATCAACACACACCACTCACTCCCATGCACACACTTCCAGAGCCCAAAAAGAATTCACAGCATCTGAGCAAACTTTACCATTAGTTGAGATTTAAGTAGCGGGTCTCTTCCCATCTTTTTCCAGTGGTTCAATATACATTTCAGTGGAGAACTGAGAGTGTCATCTCCCACTTCAGTTTTAGAAGAAACTGCCCCCATATTCTATAATACAAACGATAACCCTTAGAAAGTGAATTCAACAAGTACCTCACAGTTGCAGAGAATTCCAGAAGCAGTTTCTGGGCTGAGGCCGGGGGGCTGCCCAGGTGTGGTCAGGAGTGCCGCAGCAAAGCTGTGCAGGTTAGTGGCAGTGGGGCCATGCTCTACAGCTGAGCCGCTGCTGGGGGGGGGCGCCTGTCTGCCTGCCCACCCACTCTTGCCCATGATGGGAGTTCGGCATGCAGCGCTGGGGGGAAGGGTGTCCAGCAGCGGGGCACAGAACAGTACATGTGGACAAAAGTTTTTCTCTCCCCTTTTGTTCTTTTTCTCTTTGCTGCAGGCACAGATACCGTGAAGTGCTTGGCTGGGTAAAATGCTTTAAGTTCCCAGGATGGATTGAAATCCCTATCCAGACATGACCGAGGCACTACAGCTGCTCAGCCAGGTACAAGGCGTTCAGAGGGGAATCAAACCCCTCATCAGAGGGGATGCAAACCCGTAGGCGTCCTGGGGACGCGAACCCTGGACCTGGGGGATTCTAACCCCCGGGAAGCTTACCAACAGACAGGACAGAGACTTAAACCCTGCCAGGGGACTCAAACCCCGTTACCAAAGTTACCAGAGTTACCAGAAACTTAGTGCAGGGTTAGTACCCCCTTGTCAATAACCCCAAGATTTAAATGATGCCTTTACTTACCCCAGGGATCTTGCCTCGAGTGTCTTAATGGTCCATAGTCGAGGGGTCCCCCCTTGAGAATTCCTCAGTGCTGGCTGGAGGCCTGCTGACCATGGATCCACAGAGGCTCAAAGGCTGATCTCTTGCCTGGCTTGGCAAGAACTGTCACCAAATTACCAAAAACGGTTGAATAAAACTCCTTAATACCAATTTAGTGTTAAAGAGGGGATTATTTATTCAGGCACCTGAAGTGGCACAGGGGATAACTCCTCCTATCCTGCCCCCTGATTGTTACAAGTGTGTTGTTCATATACAGTCACTACATGCATTTTATAATTTGCCCATTACCATGAAAACCCTCCCCAAGTTCCCAAACTCAAACCTTATTTTGGCTGTACCTAAATTCCTGAGCCAGATGTCTTCTTATCTTCCAACTGTCCTTGCTGGGAAAGCAGTTTCTGCATGCCTTGTTTCTCTGCTAAAGGTTCACAGACACAGTGTTTCTCTGCTAAGAGCTCACAGTCACAGTAGAAATTGAATTAACCTTTTTGGTATCAGTGGCACTTGTCTTCCCAAGTAACCATTACAAGCAATGGGTCCCTGCTTTCCTGGAGATGGTTGAACACCTGCCTGCCCATGTGAAGCAGTGAACTAATTGCTTGTTTTGCTTTGCTTGTGTGCGTGGCTTTTGCTTTCCCTATTAAACTGTCTTTATCTCAAGCCAGGAGTTTTCTTGCTTTTACTCTTCAGATTCTCTCCCTGGTCCCGCTGGTGGGTGAGTGAGCAAGTGCCTGTGTCAAGTTTGGCCGCTGGCTGGGGTTAAACCACAGCATTGATATTCACAGTGTTCTCAAAGTCTAGGAAAAAAAAAGTTTGGCTAAATGGATTGCAAAAAGACAAGCAATTTATAACAAAAATGGGTTCCTGGCTAGTTTTCTGAGAGCTTTTATTCTTTGAATTGGAAAGACCTTGAGTCTAGAGTCCCACAGTTCTAGCAAGTGAAACAAAAGAAATGTTGCCAGAATCTTAGGTATTATATTGAACAGAGAGGAAAGTTAGCCTAATTTCATGTTAACGTGCACCCAGGAATAAATTGATTCATAGCATTTGCTGACAGACAATATCCTCTATTCTATTAACATTTTCCACCCTCTTAATGAAACATTGGATTTACAGGTCCTGCTCTTGTTTTTGTAACATATTTTCTCATAACCTTGAAAATGTTAGTAAACCTTCCTGTAATATGAGAGTACTTTCCCCCTTAAGAATCTTTTATTTGTTTCTAATTTTTTCTTAAGCTATCTTAGAGCAAAAAGAGGCCTCATTCCTATTAGCACTCTAGTAACCCCACTGCATTCACAGGCATTAGTGGATTATTGGAATACCAGAGTTGGTGCTAGATGCAGAAATGGATGTACCTATGAACCTAAAATCTTTCTTGAATAATTGGAAATTGCCTGTTTTCCAGATGGACATTTCCAGGGTGACTTCATGTCTATGGCAGGCCAAATAATAGAAATCCTGGACTCAGACATGCTTGGAAATTCAAATCTTGATCCAAAACCAAGTGATGTAGTTTACGACCACCTTTCGGTTTTATGAGATTTTGGCACTGAATGTACCTGCTACGAGAGTAAATACAGGAGATGTGGGAAGCAGTTGAGAAGGTGATGCCTTAGGATTTTAACTTTTATATTTTTCATATATTTGTAACCCTGCAATTCTTTAGTGTATAACTCTAAAGTCCTGTGCTGGTTTGGCTGTAAACCAGCAGGGGAAATTAACCCCACACAGAATACCTCGAGAGATTTTAGGTCAAAATTACATTTTTAATAAAAAAGGTTAAAATAAATGCAGTAATACAGAAACACAGGCTTAAACAAACCAACAGAGTCACGGTACAACCTGACACCCTGTTGACCAGGGTGGTAGCTGTGCAGTTCAGTTAGGCACTGGTCCTGCAGGAAGGCCTGGTAGTCCAGTCCCGGTAGTGGAGTGGAGTAGCTGAGTCCACTTCCGAGGAGTGGAGTGGAGTAGCTAGCTGAATCCAATTCTGAGGAGTGGAGTCCAGTCGAATCGAGTCGAGTCGAGAGTCCCATCGAGAGTGGAGTCCCGAGAGCGGAGTCCCGTCGAGTCGAGGGTATCTTCTTCCATCCAAACCCCTTGTTTTTATGCTGTGTTTCTTGGCTGGCACCTCCCCCAGGGGCGGGGACTTTCACAATGGAAGAGGATCTTCCCGATGTTCTATTGATTGGTTCAGTAATGAGCTTGGATGAACCCTAGGGTCCTCCGAGATGCTCCCCAGGGTTCTCAGAGATGATCCGAAGTCCTCCGATGGGGTTCAGGCTAATTAGTCAGGCTGGGTGGTGCTAATGGGCCATTACCCGAGATCAGATAACCAGGGTGGGTGGTGGTTGCTGTCGGCTGGAGTGCTTATCTCAGTTGAGATAAGGAGTCCCAGGTGTGTAATTATGAAATTTATCCAGCTTTTGTGGGTGGTAATAGAATATATAACTAACCCTGGACAAGTCCATATAGAGTGTTAGCTACTGCTTTCAGACAAAACAATCCATCTCCAGGCCTGAAAACTCAAGGACACCTTTCTGCCTCAGGCCCCGAGAAATGTAAACAACTTGGGGTGGATTACTTCATTACCTGAAGCTGTAATTGGAAGAACTAACCCAAATATGCTAATGGACCAAACTTATAAAAGTATGAAGAACCTGTGACCGGTTGTTCATCTTGGGGGGTCCATCTTGGGGAGTCCATCTTGGGAGGTCCATCTTAGGGTGTAAGCCCCCTAAGTGAGCTCTGACTACCCTGGACGCACATGAAGGCCTTCAATAAATATAACTGCTTTTTACTCTTTTAATTTTGTCAAGGCTCTCTTTTTAGGTAGTCCTGGATAAGGCATCAAAGGATGCTGGACTGGGCTGCAAACTCATCTCTGGGACAGGTTCACTGGGTAGTTCATCAGGGTCTCACACTAGGCTGGTGTGCAGTTCCACATTGAAAGAGAGATATGTTGTATTTAGCCAAGAAATTTGGTGATCTTGAATTTTGTAAGGAGCTGTATTGAAATTAGTTAAGAGATCTATGTTTTTGTGACTTTGTCATAATTCTGTTATTTTAGCTGCTTTTAGTTTTAGTCAATGGTTAACTTTTTTCTAATAAAATAAGATGGATATAATGGGCAAACTAGGGAGTAACTTAGGCATAACTGATAAATGTACTGCGCCTGCACTAAGGGGGTTGCTACACCCCAGAAGTTTCAGTCAAAGGGTATTGTTTTAGTTAGAGGAGCCTCAGAGTTATTTTATAACTAGAGATGGATTAGATGTCTAAGTAAGCAATTAGAACAATAAGATAATAAATGGAACACCATAAGAAGGGAAAGCGCATGTGTGAGACTTAAAAGGTCATCCAAAGGACAGTGAAAAAGATGAAAATCCAATAAATTTTTAGAGGACTCCCACCCAAAATTACCAGAAAAGGATGCTAGATGGCAGTATTGCTCCACAGAAGAACAGCAAGAAAAAACATGATACACCTGTACCTGACGAAATAATGGGCCAAACTCAGAAGGGGGGGGGGTAAAGTTTCTAATGTACATAAACCTTTGAAAGTCATTGTTTCATGGGACATTCTTGGCGAATAAATGACCGTCTGTCCCCGATTTTGGCCAGAGTCATTATGAGGAATGTTCATTCAACAACTTCTAGTGGTTGAATTTTAAACTTTTTGGCTCAGCCCTTTGTTTCAATATGATGTTGCTGTGATAGGTTTGGCTAGCAGATCAAGAAGTTGATTGCTCACAAAGCTTTAATCCAAACATAGAATGAAAATAATTCATTAAAAACAGATACCTTAAAGACAAACGCCCAAGTTAACTCCTTTTTGCAGTGTATATCCTTAAAGAGGTATAATTCAGAAAAAAAATCAAGTCCTACTTTTCTTCTTGCTATGTCAACTATAAACTTCTTTTTATAACGTGTGAAGGAAAAATCTATTATGAAATAAGGCATCTGCTTACCCCTCTGTGGCTTCAGCCACACAGCATATCAGAACAGAGAACCTCAGTTTTAGGCTCTGCACTTGGATTAACTCCAGTTAGGCTGCTGGATTTCCACTATCAATAAGCTCAAGAGAAGTAGACAACAAGAATTGAGGTTGTAACAACCCTACGTTTAATGTAAGAAAAACATTTGTGCATCTGGGACTAGTCCATATGTCCTCATACTCTCTCTCTTTTTGGATCTGGATCATGTGTACCTTGTGCTGGAGATTGCTGAGCTCCTAGCTGAGGAATACATCCTCCCTTCTCTTGGAAGATCCCCATATTCTTGTGAGGAGCACTGCCACAGGTGAAGGTCACATCTGGTGGACAACCATCCTGACAAAGGACTTGATAGCAGATTCTGTGACCTGCTAAAGAGATTGAGGACCTCTGAAGCAACTCCAGCAAATTCAGCTTTAATTTCAGTGGAAAGAAAGCTGAGCAGCCAAGCAGCAAAAAGGACTGAAATGAACCACTGAGATACCTATAGACCATTCACTGCTAAATCTCCACTTGCTCTTAGCTCGCCATATTATAGCAGGAAAGGACTTATTTTTTGTTTGCTTTTTTTTTTTTTTTTTTTGCTCCTGCTTGTGTCTGCCCAAGAGGTTTCAAAACTGTCCTCTCTTATGTGGTGATTGGTGCATAGGCTAGTTCAGCAGGTGGTGGAGGTGGTGCTGGTGACCTCTCCCACTCCCTCTGAACTCTATTTTTCTATGACTCCAAAACACTCCACACAGGGCTGGGATGGAAACTCCTCCAGAGACGAACTGATGCTGAGAGCAGCTGCCAGCTGCAGTTTGTCATGCTCAAAGTGTGACACTGCAATGCTGCAAGTGATGCCTAAAGATTTTTAGCTTTTATATATTTTTTCATATATTTGTAGCTTTGTAGATTGCTAGTGCATGGTTGTAGCTTCTAGTACTTTGCCTACCCTTTTTCCCTACATTTTAGAACAATAAGCTAACCTTCTAATGCATTCCTGAAATAATGTTTAGTCTTGCCTGTTAGCTTACCAAGGACATTTTATTTTGTACCCTGTGTCATAGACATAATAAATGTAGGGCTAAGGGATTGGGGGGAGAGCTCCAATGGGGCAGAACCTGGGGGAATAATTACCTAACCAACTACTCTTCTAATTGGACACTATTTGATAGGTATATTAATCAACTAACCTTATAAAATTGTAGAACTACTGTACCAAGGCATGGTTTTTCACCATATTGTGTACCTGAAGGCTTTCAAGTAAAGGTTTGCTTTTATATTATCATTCTAACATTGTTGGGAAATGTTTGTTCTATTCCAGGAAACAGTTTTGGCATATGCCAGATTGGACAGAGGACCTTGGGACTTCTCTGGAGTGAGTTACATCCTGCAAAAATTCTTCTTCCTGCTAGCAACTTTAAAGAATCTCCCGCAACGACCCTGAGAAGTTCCAAGGTCCAAGGTCCCACACACAGAAAGTAATATAAAAGCAATTCTTGGTAATTGTTTGGTTTGGCTAGCCCTTTTTGTTTTTTTCTGGAAATAGGGAAGTTTTTGGGACTGGAACATGACCTGTTTTGTGGGATCTCTTTGGTGTGAAACTAGGTCGTTTGCCTGTTCAGTCTCTGAAGGTTTGCCCCAGCGCAGGGAAGGGGGAGGGGACCCCACTGGAGGTTCCCAGTGGCTTTTTTTCCCTTTGCATGTTACACTGAACTTGGCTGTAGTGGTGGTGTCCAGCGCTAGCTACCAGCTTTACAACCTCAGGGGTGCTGGTTCAAGCCTGGGCCCCCAAGACAAGTGTTTTTTTCTTTTTTCCTTTGCCCTCTCTAGTCAGTTTAACCCGGTTTGGCTTGGTGTTTTGTAATCCGTGCGGCATAGTTTTGGTCTCCTTGTTGCGTGTAGGCAGGCATTCCTCCCCGCAGTGGTTCAGCTGAGCCACAGTCAGCCATATGCAGCCGCCATCTTGGTTCTGTGGAAAGTTGGGGCAGAAAAGGGTGCTTCGGCCCAGTGCTTCTTAGACTGCAGTAGCCTACTCATGCTGATCAAAGTGAGTATCGCACAGAGTTAGGTATTTGCCTTGAAACCTCAAGGCTGTGGGTTCAAATCCTGCTTTTGGAAGTATTATTTTCTTTCTCCTTCCCCTGCCTAAAATTGAATATGGGGTGAGGGCTTTTGAAAGATGATGAAATTCCTAATGATTCTGTCTTGGGCTTGGTATTACAACATTGGGGGGCATTGACTGTATCTGAGATGTCTCTTGAAAGCCAAGAATTAATTAGGCTGTCTACACAGCTCTGGCCATTACATGATTTAAAGGGAGGAAAGGATTGGCCACGTTATGGGACACTGGAAAATGATATAATATTCCAGCTTCTGTCTGTTCTCCGCCATGAACAAAGATGGCAGGAAGTGTTGTATGCGGAGTTATTTTTACTCCTTGTAAACCGCCCAGATATGCGAAAAGGTTATGAATTAAACGAAACTCTGGTGCAGCAGCAGCCTGTTATCGTTTTGAAAGGAAAGAAAAAGAGAAGGAAACAGTGTAAAGAGCCCCCAGACAGCCAAATCTGTGTAAGAGATTCAGATATATTAGACTTAGATTTATTGATAGCTCCAAATTTGGGGGCAGCAGCCACTACCGCCGCCACAACCCATACCTTTGCAGCCCCCACTGCAGTCCGCGCTGCTGGGGGTGGCTCCGACCTCAGCTCCACTACCTTTGTCGCAATCCTGGCCGCCACTGCTGTTGGTGGTGGCCCCACCTGCACTGCCCACGGTGGCTGCCCTGCCTTTGCCGCTGCTGCAGGGAGGAGCTGGGGGTGGGGACCGGCCGGCCCGAGGGGATGATGCAATTCTCGTGGGTGGTGCGGCTGTGCCTGTCACGGTGGGCAGTGTGGATGTAGCCCCTGCTAGTCGGGGTGGGGGCAGAGCCTCTGTGCTGCCCGCGGTCCAAAGGGGGGATGGCAGGAGCCTGGCTCCCGCAGTGGGAGGGGGCATCCCGGCTGCTTCCCTCATCCCTCCCACCTATGTTGCTGAGATTGGGGGCGGGGTGCCCATGCCACCCGCGGTCCAGGGCAGGGGTGAGGTAGTGGGCGGTGGCATGGCTTCCGCATTTGGGGGGGGCCATCCTGGCCCCTTGTCTCTTCCCTCCCGCCTATGCGGGTGGGAGGAGCCTGGCTATCCTGTCCGCCCCTCCTACCTCGGCTGCCTCCCTCTTCCCTCCCGGCTGTGCAATCCAGAGGGGGGATGAAGCGGTGGGCAGGAGGAGCCTGGCTGCCCAGGGTGGGGGAGCGAGATCCGGTTTCAGGCCAATGGTTTGGCCTGCATCCTATGCATACCCCGGTGCTTCCAGGGCGGCACCAGGTGGGACCCAGCTCCCACCTGGTGGGGATAGTTCTGATTTTGCAGGCAGGAAAATAACACAGGCCCCCACGAGAAAGGAAAGGCAAGTCCAGCCTCCCTACTCTCCTCCTCCCTTGAGAAGGGAAACTGCAGAACCAAAAAATATTAAAAGCAAACCTGCCAGCATAGACTGACATCTCCTCCAAAGAGGAGGAAACTGAGGGAAAAACATTTGTTGAGACTGGGAAGAGAAGGGGAAGGAGAGCACAGGAGGCCATAGAGGCCTCTAGCCCTGTTGCTGGATGTACCAGGTCCAAAAGGGAAGACGCTGTTATACAAGCTTCCTTGAGACAAGCTATGGATACCCAGGGTCCTGTCTTAATAAGGGTTCCCTTTTCTCTTGTTGAGCTGCAGCAGTGGAAAGCCTCAGCTGGGGAACATAGAGACAATCCAGAAAAGGTAGCTAATAGTGTAGAAAGAGCCATTAAGTAAAAAAAAACAGATTGGAACAATTTAGAAGCCATAATGGATACTCTGCTTGATAGAACTGAGAAAGAAATGGTAAGAAGGGCAGTTCAGCCTGCAATAGAAGCACAGATAGTGACTGGTACTCTTCAAGGGTAAGTTAATGATTTTTTCCCTTCAGATGATCCAAAATGGGACCCCAATGTGACAGCAAATGGAAAGTTTGTGTCGCTAGTGTCCCAAGAAATATGACATAAAGTCCAGGGAGAACAAAGCGATGCCGGGTTTATTATTATTATACAGAGCGGCTTATATCCCTTAGCTTGCTTAAAGTTTTATAGAAATGTCAGGAGTCTATTGGACCCTTGGTCAGCCACCTACCAAGTTCATTGGTCAATTCTAACAACACCTATTCCAAAATATTTATCTAAGCAAAAATGATAGCAAGCGCAGCTGCACGAAGCTTGATTAATTTACAAAAACTCCTAGGATTGTTTATAATAGTTTTGCCTGGGAAAGTTAGAAGGCCTCTCTGCCGACAGCTTTTCAGCAGTCACAAGTTTGAAACTATATCAGAATTGGGTGGTCTATGGGATAAGAAATGCTATTACTAAAGCAATATATTGGTCAAAATTATACGACATAAAGCAAAATGAAAAGGAATCTCTGACAGACTTTTTGAATAGACTAAAAGAGGCTGCATGAAAGTACACAACCCTGGACCTCAAATCAGCTGAAAGGAAGGCACGCGTGGTCTATCTGTTTATAGGTCAATCTGCAGATGATATAAGGATAAAACTGCAAAAGGTAGAAGAGAGGGAATATCTAGGGAAATTGTTGGATATGGCTTGGAAGGTATATCAAAATAGGGGTTCAAAAACTGGAGATCCAAAAGATGGGGAGAATTTCCACATGTGTAATAGATACAAAGGCCAGCACGGTAAGGGAGTCGATCAGGAGAAGACATCTAAGGAACCTAGAAAGGGTATTCCTCTGGAAGGAGCCAATGAGCTTTCTGCAAGAAGAAAGGACACTGGAAAAAGGAGTGTCCAGTGTTGGTTGGGGAAAAAGAAATTTCCAGACCCAGTTCCCAAACTAGCTGTGAATGGGGAATGAGGGGCACCGAAGGTCTCTTCCCCAGCAGAACCTTTGGTTATAGCTAAGCTGGGGAAAGACGAAATTGAGTTTTTGGTGGATACGGGGGCAACATACTCTGTGTTAAATACTTTAGAAGGGAAACTGAGTCAAGATACTGTAGAAGTAATTGGTGCCACAGGGGTAAGTGAAACAAGGCCTTTCTTCCAACCTTTGAAATTCAAAGTGGGGAAACACTGGGTGACTCACCAATTCCTCTATATGCCAAACTCTCCTAAGCCTTTGCTGGGTAGGGATCTATTGGAGAAATTAGAAGCGGAAAATAAACTTTGCAAAGCGGGGAAAATGCAAGTTTCCTGAAACTAAATTTGTGGAAGTGGCTGCCTTTTTCATAGAGGAGGACCATGACAAGATCCCCACAGAAGCTGAAAATGCTGTCATTCCAATAGTGTGGACCAGTGATTTTCCTGGAAGGTCCAAACGGGCAGAACCTGTAAGCATTGCACTCAAACCAGGAGCCAAACTGGTAAGACAAAAACAATACCCTTTGAAGTTAGAGAGTCATAGAGGGTTAGTCCCTATAATTGAAAAGTTCCTTAAATTTGGGCTATTGGTAGAATGTGAATCCAAATACAACATGCCCATACTGCCAGTAAAAAAGGCTGATGGTAGGAGCTATCGATTGGTGCAGGATTTAAAGGCAACTAACAAAATAACAGAGGATATACATCCAGTTGTAGCCAACCCCTATACCCTTTTGACCACACTGACAGACAAATTAGGGTGGTTTACTGTCTTAGACCTTAAGGATGCCTTTTTCTGCATTCCTGTGAATAAGAGCACTCAAGAACTTTTTGCTTTCTACTGGGAAAATCCTGAAACAGGGAGAAGAAGCCAATTCACCTGGACAGTCCTACCCCAGGATTTCAAGAATAGCCCAACTATATTTGGAAACTAGCTGGCAAAAGAATTAGAGGACTGGAGAAGACAAGAACCAGGAGGGGTTGTTTTACAATATGTGGACGATATTCTAATTGCTTCCAAAGATGGAGACAGCTGCATCCAACTCACTGTAAGTTTGTTAAACTTTTTGGGACTGAGTATAGAGTCTTGAAAGGAAAAGCTCAGAATGCCAAGGAAGCTGTGATTTATTTGGGGCTTGAGATCTTTTGGGGACATCGATGACTCAGCAGAGATTGGAAAGAAGCCATCTGTCATCTTCCAGAGCCCCACACTGAGAGAGATGCAGGCTTTCCTGGGAATGGTAGGTTGGTGTCACTTATGGATATCAAATTATGGGTTACTGGTAAAACCTCTGTATGCAGCACTAAAAGCGGCCGATAAGGGAATTGTTATGTGGACAGATAGTACCAGAGCTGCCTTTAAACAGCTGAAATATTCTTTAATGTCAGCTCCAGCATTGGGACTGCCAGACTTAACTAAGCCTTCTGAATTATCCACCTATGAGCAACTGCATGTTGCTCTGGGGGTAATGGCACAGTTCCTTGGAAAGCAGCAAAGAGCTGTGGCCTACTTTTCAAAACAGCTAGACAATGTTAGCCAAGGGTGGCCTGGGTGTTTGAAAGCTGTGGCAGCTACTCTTTTATTGATCCAGGAAGCATGGAAATTCACCCTTGGGCAACACATTGTAGCGTATGTACCCCATGCAGTACTAACTGTACTTGAAAAGAAGGGATAGATCACTGGCTGTCCCCTGGCAGGATGCTTAAGTACCAGACTGTTATCAGAGCAAGATGATGTTACCCTAAAAAGAACTTCCTGCTATGTTTCTGTCCTCCACATTGATTGACATTGTGCCCTAGTATGACTGTTTACAAACCATAGAGGAGGCCTATTCCAGCAGACCAGACCTGAATGACGTGCCTCTAGAAAATCCAGATTGAGAATTGTATAGATACAGAAGCAGTTTCGTAAGAGATGGTAAACAAATGACAGGTTATGCAGTGACAACCACAGATAAGGTAATCGAGGCAAAGGCCTTGCCACCAGAGGTATCATCACAGAAAGCTGAACTGATTGCACTGACGAGCTCTAGAACTGAGCAAAGGAAATAAGGTAAATATATGGACCGATTCTAAATATGCATTTAGTGTTGTGCATGCCCATGGAGCCATCTGGAAGGAAAGAGGGCTGCTGACTGCTCAAGGTAATGGAATCAAACATGCTGAACAGATCCTTGCACTCCTGCAGAGTATTTGGAAGCCTACAGAGGTGGCTATTATGCATTGCAAGGCTCATCAAAAAGGGAAAACAGTTCCTGAAATGGGAAATTGTTTTGCCAATGAAGCTGCAAAAGGGGCTGCAGAAAAAGGCATTCTAGCGGTAGTACCACAAAAAGAAATTGATCTGTCAGGGTTTACCCCAAAGTATGATCAGAAAGATCACCAGTTAATTGAGTTCCTTAAAGCTTAAATCAAAGAAAGTGGGTGGGCTGTAACACCAGTGGGACAGGTTGTAGTCCCACCCCTGCTCTTTCGGGAAATAGCTCGGTGGGAACATGAAGGCACCCATTGGGGAACAGAAAATCTTTTGAAGCATCTGAAAAAGGTAATAATAAGAAGGGGAATGACCAAAATTGTGCAGTCTATAGTAAGCAAATGTTAAATCTGCTGTTGAAACAATCCTGATACGAGCAAAAGAGTAGTGCTAGGGGTGACTGTCTGAGTTTTACAGACAATTTGAAAGAGGACACTGGAATGAGTCGTCTTCTATGAAAGGTTTCCAACAATCCCTTTCCACCAATAGGGAATGAATACTATTAGATGAAAGTGAAAAAAAAATAATGGTTTATTAGCAAACAGAATGCCCACCCACAAAGCAAGGGAGAAAAGTAAGTAACTGTTAAAAATCAAACCATCAGAACTCACTCCCACCCACACACACACAGGAACAAAGACCCAAAAAATGTCCGGAGAATGGGGCCAATGTTGGAGGAATACCCTTTCCCGACACGTGATGCCAGATGGCGCTGGCTTGCACGCTGAGGGAAGTGGAGCTTCCACAGCAGAGTTCCAGCAGCAAGGGAAAACCCAGTGGCTATCTGGTGTCAACCTCTTCTCCATGGAAGTCACAGCAGATGAAACAGCTGGGCTGGAGCCTTTTGGTGTGCTTTCTCTCCCTGGCTTGGCTCCCCGAGGCTTGGGGCTGGAATGGAGTGACCCCACTCCTGCCGGTCCCACTCCCGCCGGTCCTGCTCCTCCGGTCTTGGAGCATCAGTTGGTTCAGTTCACCTCAAGGCAGCCAAAAGATTGCTACTCCAGCTTCTCCAAGCCAAGGAAGGGAAAAGTTTTTTGCCTGGGCCAAAAAGAACCAAGCTAGCCAAGTGAAGCCAAACGGCACAGCGCCATGGAATGCCTGGACAGTGAGGCTCCAAGCGCCTGCGCAGCAAAGCAAGAAGCCTCCCCCCCCCTCGGCCCCACACTCCTCCGGTCTTGGGCTTTAAAGGTACAGCAACCATTTTTGGGCATAAGCAGAGGATCATGGAATAGATTATCATCATAAATCACTCCAAGACACTGACAAAGGCCAGAGACCTTTCCAGAGACTATTGGCAAATAGATTTTGCTGAGTTACCACGCAAAGAGGGATACAGGTACTTACTGGTGTTGGTTGACACCTTCAGTGGATGGCCTGAAGCTTACCCCTGTTGTACTAACACAGCAAAAGAAGTAGCAAAAGTTCTGCTCAATCATATAATTCCAAGGTTTGGGGTTCCTTTTGGGTTTTCATCAGATAGAGGACCGCACTTTGTCACAACAGTAGTGGGGGAGGTTAGTCAAATTCTGGGAAATGCTTGGGAACTGCATACTTCCTACAAACCCCAAGCAAGTGGTAAAGTTGAACGTCTGAATGGAACCCTCAAAACAGATTAGCAAAATTTGTCAAGAGACATGTATGATATGGGTTCAGGTCTTGCCTATAGCCTTACTGAGGATCCGCATACAACCAAGACGGAGGGACAACATAAGTCCCTATGAGACATTGCATGGCAGGCGATATCAAATTCCACATATCCCAGGAGAAATCCATATGAGGGGGAAAAGTGACTTACAAAAGTGTTTAATGGCTTTAAGCTCCACTTTGCAGAAGCTCCAGAGATTTGTCATGTTATCCAGACCCATAGGATTGGACACACCTGCTCATCCGTTCCAGCCCGGAGACTGGGTCTATGTTAAACGGTGGGACAGCGACCCCCTGCAAGCTAAGTGGAAAGGACCATTCCAAGTCCTGCTGACTAACCTCACTGCAGTCAAAATCGCTGGCAAAGGACCCTGGTTTCATTACTCCAGAGTTAAAAAGGCTTCTGCTCCTGAAATAACTGGAAAAACAGAGTGATAAAAATGAAGACGATTATATGGTTTAAACTGTTCTTTTTGTGTTTGTTATCTGCACAGTTGGTAACCATGACTCAGGTTTGGACCCAAAATCTGCATGTGGCCCTAGTCCAAAAGGTATCCAAATGTCTTCATAGGAACAACTGTTGGATTTGTACTCAAATGCCAACAATTGACGGGAATAGTAACTGGCTGTTGATTGGTGTTTTACTGAATAGGACAAACCATGACAAGGTGGGAACAAGTCACTAAGGCCTACCTGCCTATAACCCTGTGCAGCCTAATTCCTCATCAAGAAAATTATAAGGTTCCCTGTGTGATTGTTAATGTCACAGGAAAGGTCATTCTCCCTACATATTATCATAAAACCAAATCTGAAGAAAAGGCAAATCCAAAATCCATAATAGAATGTGCACAGACACCATGGAGAATGGTTCCCCCACAGGGGTCAGTGCGGGAGCTCAGGACTTCTGGACAACGAATCAATATGATTATGCAGAAGACGTTTTATTGTTTACATTACACTCCACTTATACATTTTACAACTACTGTCCATGCGATCATGCATTACTTGACTGGTCCCCCTATCTTGTCCACGCGCTCTGCATGCACCTTCTAGAAAATATGATTGGTTCTAGTCCAGTGCGGCACAGTCTTTCTTCATCTATTTCTTGCTGTCTTGGTATTCTGTTCTTCAGCTTTTTCTTTCCCAATTTAGCGCAGTTTACATTTCAGTAACCTTGATGAATTCCTGAGGGCTCTGATAAGAATAACTGAAGATGGTTTGGCTGGGGCACATTTCAGGGCTCAAATACCTTACAACAATTCCCCCCTTTTTCTTCTTGCACCAGCCAAACCCCTTCTAGTAAGTTTTCCACAAAACAGATCTCCAATTTCATTATACATGAAATAACACAAAGCAATACAGTAATGGCTAATAGTAGTCATGAAGTTCCCTTCACAATTCTTACACCCGTGCCCATGTGCCAATAACAAAAATCTATAGCAGTTCTATTCTGCAACATACTGTGTCTAATACTATCTGCATTAGTGAATATCTACTTTAACTGTTTAACTTTCCAGCATCTCAACTTATTAAGCATAACCAGAGTTGGAGCAGTAGCAACACCTAGGGTAAAAGGAAAAAAAAACCAAAAAAAACCCCCAGTGTTTATTTATCGGTAATATTAGGGACTGGAGTCTCCTTCTCAAGCCAGGGGCGAACTCATTTCGCTGGTATTCATCGGGATCCTTTATCTGTAATGACACAAGCATAACCCCTTCCCCCCATTAATAATTCCACAGGTCCTTCCCATGACCCTGACATAGGATTTTTAAAACGAACTTTTGGTTGGTGCTGTATCAATTCAGAATCTTGCTGCAAACCTGAGTAATGTGTTAATGCTGGTGGGTCACTGCGAGTACCTACTAACCATAGATGATTCATAACATAAACTGCTTTCAGTACTCTGTCCTGCGGGCTCAGCCCATCCTCCCCCGTTTTTTGTTTATCAAGCAGCCCCTTCAGTACCTGATGTGTTCTTTCAATTATGGCTTGTCCGGTAGAGTTATCTGGAATGCCCGTGCTATCCCTCACTCCCTAAAGAGCCAAGAAATCTTGGGTTCGTTGGGCTATATAACCTGACTCGTTGTCTGTTTTGATTTCTTGAGGCAAGCTCATTACGGTAAAACAGCCTCGCCAGTGTCGAATGACAAAACGAGATCCTTCGCTAGTCATAGGAGTGGCCCAAACCATGGTAGAAAAGGTATCTATGGTTACATGAAGGTGTTTGAAGTGACTAAAAGGGGCATAGATAGTCACATCAGTTTGCCATAATTGCAGAGGCCCTAGGCCGTGAGGATTAACCCCAGGACCCAATCCACCAATCATACCCTGACATTGTGGGCAGGTTGAGATGATTCCTTGAGCATTCTGCAGCGATATTCCAAATTGTTTGTGTAAAACCTTTGCGCTTTGGTGAAAAAACTCGTGAGCCCTTCTGGCTTGACCAAACCTATCAATATTGGGGGAAGCAGAGGCCCAAAGTGGTGCCACCAATTGGTCAGCCTTCTCGTTTCCCAAAGTCAGACCTTCCATTAGACTAGAGTGACTCCGTATATGAGTGATAAAATAATCTTGCTTACGAGAATTAAGTAACTGCTATAGTTGCACAAAGAGCTGCCACAACCGCTGGCTTTGAGTTTCTTTCAGTAATGATCGTTCCATGAGCTCAACAACACCTACTACGTAAAGAGAATCAGAAACTATGTTAACAGGATCATTTGGCCATTTTTCAAATACTTGGATAACAGCATGCAATTCAAGAACCTGCAAAGAGTCTCCTGGTTCCTCAAGGATTTCACTGAGCCACTCGCCTTTGTCCTGCCAAGTCAATCCTGCTTTAGAAGTCTTTCGACTGGCGTCAGTGAAAACTGTGAGGCCTTCTACAGGTTGCTTTGATAACCAAGGCAGTGCTTCGACCTGTTGATGTAAAGAAAAGAATTTATGAGGGGGAAAATGAGTACTAATGAGACCTGAAAAATTCAACAATGCCCATTGCAAGATGCTTGAGATCATGATACATTGTTCATATATATACTTAGTTATTCATGCTATTGATAAACTATTAGGACACTCAATTATATACTTAATAAAAAACACCATTAAAGAGTCTTTAGAATTGTCCCCTTTTTCTGAAGAAGGCTTTTCTATACACTAAATTTTCATCTAGTATCAGAGTATAGGAAACAGAATCCGCAAGGTGCTTTAACTGATGAGACCTCAAGTGCTGTTTGTTGGGGTTTTTTTCCTTCTCTTTCTTTTTTCTTTTTTTTTCTTTTTTTCTTTTTTCTTCTTTTTCTTTCTTTTTTCTTTTTTCTTTTTTCTTTTTTCTTTTTTCTTTTTTCTTTTTTCTTTCTTCTTTTTCTTTTTTCTTTTTTCTTTTTTCTTTTTTCTTCTCTTTCTTTCTTTTTTCTTTTTTCTTTTTTCTTTTTTCTGTTTTCTGTTTTCTGTTTTCTTTTTTCTTTTTTCTTTTTTCTTTTCCTTTTTTCTTTTTTCTTTTCCTTTTTTCTTTTTTCTTTTTTCTTCTTTTTTCTTTTTTCTTTTCCTTTTTTCTTTTTTCTTTTTCTTTCTTCTTTTTTTCTTTTTTCTTTTTTCTTCTCTTTCTTTTTTCTTTTTTCTTTTTTCTTTTTTCTTTTTTCTTTTTTCTTTTTTCTTTTCTTTTTTCTTTTTTCTTTTTTCTTTTTTCTTTTTTCTTTTTCTTTCTTCTTTTTTCTTCTTTTTTCTTTTTTCTTTTTYCTTTTTCTTTTTTCTTTTTTCTTTTTCTTTCTTCTTTTTTTCTTTTTTTCTTTTTTCTTCTCTTTCTTTTTTCTTTTCCCTTTTTCTTTTTCCTTTTTTTCCTTTTATTTTTTTCCTTTTCTTTTTTCTTTTTCTTTTTTTTCTCTTTTGTTCTTTTTTTTCTTTTTTTTTTCTTTTCTTTTTTAAAAACCTTTTTAGATAGTAAACAGGTCATGGGGACCACACACAAATACTACGACAGATGAGCTGTTATATTGTCTGTTGACTGGACTCGATTTTCAGCCCACTGGTGACAGAGGAGAGTTTTAGGACATGCTGGAGTAGCAAACTGAAGGGGAGTCCATCTGAGTCAGTACTTTGTCCAGCCACTGTAGAGGCCCGTTCAGGTGAAGCTCAATCCAGCAAGGAGTGCTCGTAACCGTCTGCCACCCTTGATCAAGGCTTCGAGCTGGGGGATCAGTCAAACGTTGCATTCCCCAATTTTGGTCTAACTTTTGCCTTGGCTGAAATTTCCCCTCTTCCCCTTCTCACTCCTGCTGTTTTCCCCCCTTCTCTGTTCGCCAAGCTGTTTCCTCAGCAGGAGTCGCAGGGCGGACGGACTCCCCATCGGGGCCTCCCCCCCCGGGGAGCCGAGCCTTGCGATCCTCGCTCTGGCTAAGCCGCGGTGAGTCAGGCGGCAAGGGGGGCAGTGGGAGATATACGCGCCCTCCTAGAGTTATTGTTAACTCTTCAGGGGAAACCGTGGGACATTTCGTAGGTAATCCTGGCAGCTGTGGGGGGTGCAGCTCATCCACTTCCATTTTTTCTGGTTCTGGGGCGGGCTGCGGAGCCTGTAACTCCGTCGCCGGGGGTGCAGAAGGTAGGGACGGTATAACTGGGTCTGCTCCCCCAAAGAATTCACGTGCATACGTCGGAAAGGCAGCCACAGGACCACCTGGCTGTAGACGGGCCGCTGCCCCTGCCACAGCTGTTTTTTGGCTTCAATTTGCCTTAGCACCATTATTATTGTCTTCCATACCATGCTAAGTCCCTTAGTTTCTACCAATCCGTCACTTACAGCAGCCTAGACAGCGATTCCCAGTCTCTCCCATTCTAAGGTGCTGACAACACTCCTGAGGGTGGCAAAAAATCCTCCCTCCCGACCCCATTTTAAGAGTCTTTTCAAGACCTCTGGGTCATAGTTAATTTCTCTCTCGGAGAGGATACGCTGGAGGACCCTGAAGGTGTCCTGTTCTTCTTTTGACGGTCCCTTCCCCATTCTCCAGCCCCCAGTCGCTCACCTGTTTGGGTGTGCCCGCTGCAGCGTGCTTTTTCCAGAGCTCTTTTCCCAGGAGCTTTCTTCGGCTCCTGGACTCTGATGGAGCCGTCCTCTGACTCCTCCTGCCGCGGTCCAGCCACGGCAGACCCGACCGGGGCCTCCCGCCTTTTCACTCTGCAGAACCCCCCTTCAGAATCCAAAGGGTCTGCTTCATTATCGCAGCGTGTTATCACGTCGGGGTCACCAATATGCAGGAGCTCAGGACTTCTGGACAATGAATCAATATGATTATGCAGAAGACGTTTTATTGTTTACATTACACTCTACTTATACATTTTACAACTACTGTCCACGCGATCATGCATTACTTGATTGGCCCCCCTATCTTGTCCACGCACTCTGCATGCACCTTCTAGAAAATATGATTGGTTCTAGTCCAGTGCGGCACAGTCTTTCTTCATCTATTTCTTGCTGTCTTGGTATTCTGTTCTTCAGCTTTTTCTTTCCCAATTTAGCGCAGTTTACATTTCAGTAACCTTGATGAATTCCTGAGGGCTCTGATAAGAATAACTGAAGATGGTTTGGCTGGGGCACATTTCAGGGCTCAAATACCTTACAACAGGTCAGGATGGTATTGGACATTGTAAAAATGAGGCCTGGAAAGTTTTGCCCTTCGACAAGGATCGAGTTTGTGCCCTTGGGGCTGTAATTCCAAACATAACAATATTTGATCACATCGAAGAACAAAGTGAGTGGATGAGAACTTATGTAAGGAGGATGAAAAGATCCAGCAATCCCCTTGTTGAGCGTCCCACAATTTTCCATAGTGCAGTTAGGGCTCTTATTCCTTCTTTAGGAGTAATTGAATTGGAGAAAGCAACTGCTAACATTTTGTCTGTTATTGAACATATTGAGAATCAAATTCAGATGCAATCATGGCCTTACAAGAGGAAGTCAACGGTTTATCTCATGTGGTCCTGCAAAACAGAATGGCTCTCGGTTTCCTACTAACCTCACAAGGGGGAGTGTGTATGGTCATTAATAGTTGTTGTTCTTATGTAGATCAGAGTGGAAGGATTAATGAAGATTTGGCTGAAATCTGGAAACAAACTCAAATTTTACATTAGGTAACTCTAGAAGATTACTCATTGGACTTTGAAAGTATCTTTCATACACTTACTTCATGGTTACCAAACTGGTCTTGGAAAAAACAACTATTCATACTGGCTATATTGGTAGTTGGTGTCTGTATAATATATGGATGTATGATTCAGTGCTGTGATTTCTGGTCATCTTTATGTTATAATGTCAAATGTAAGTGATAGAGACTAGACAATGTAGAATTTTTGTCAAGTCTCTAAAGGGGGGATTGATGCCTAAAGATTTTTAGCTTTTATATATTTTTTCATATATTTGTAGCTTTGTAGATTGCTAGTGCATGGTTGTAGCTTCTAGTACTTTGCCTACCCTTTTTCCCTACATTTTAGAACAATAAGCTAACCTTCTAACACATTCCTGAAATAATGTTTAGTCTTGCCTGTTAGCTTACCAAGGACATTTTGTTTTGTACCCTGTGTCATAGACATAATAAATGTAGGGCTAAGGGATTGGGGGGAGAGCTCCAATGGGGCAGAACCTGGGGGAATAATTACCTAACCAACTACTCTTCTAATTGGACACTATTTGATAGGTATACTAATCAACTAACCTTATAAAATTGTAGAACTACTGTACCAAGGCATGGTTTTTCACCATATTGTGTACCTGAAGGCTTCAAGTAAAGGTTTGCTTTTATATTATCATTCTAACATTTTTGGGAAATGTTTGTTCTATTCCAGGCAACAGAAGCATCCCCGCCTGTCAGCAGCCTTTGCGGAGGTGTCACTTCAGACATCCCCATCTCTATGAAGGCTGAAACCAGACTTTTTTTCCACTGGGCCCACACTTTCTCTTGATGAGTCTATGTCTTGGTTTAAGACAATTTAAGAGGCGGATGCTCCAAAATGAGCTACCTCCCCTTTTAGTTTTAACCACTCCCTTTCACCATTAAGGAGAGACAAAGGTGAGAAGATATAAGGGAAAAACATAACAGTTTACTAAAAAAATGAAACATCAACAATCAAGATAACAGTAATAATCACTAGATACAAAGGTGTTGAATTCTGTGGACTGCCTGGGAACAAAGAAAAACAAGATGGTGGAGAAGCCTCTCCCCCAATATGGTGGCCTCTGTAGATGACCGCGTGGCCCAGGGAACAAAGACAAGATGGCAGAGAAGCCCCCTGTCATGGTGGAGAGAGAGAACAAAGGAAAAAAATACAACCCACAATAACCGAACCTCCATAATTACAAAACTCCCTCTTCCCCCAAACAATACCCAATGGGGAACAAGGACAAAACAAAAGAAACCTGGAGAACTATTCCTGTCCAAAACCAGTCAAATGATGCCAAGCCATTTACTCCACGCCATCCAACAGGGGCTCTCCTGGTGACAGCAGCTCCATTGACAGTGGTGGCTGCAACTGGGGCAGAGGCTGGAACTCGGGGGGGACTTCAACTCCTCCTCAGCAAAAGCAGCAGTCAGCTGAAACTGGGGCAGTGGCTGGAACTTGTGGGGGGGGGGGGGGTGCTGGCGTAGCTATCCTGAGTGGCAGCAGTGAAAAAAATGCCCAAAGAAAATGTCCTTCCTGGCTCATTAGAGGGTGTTGCCCACAGCAACCATGGCCAAAAAGGTGTTGTGAAATTCTCCAAAGCCCAGAGATAAACAAAAGGAGGCTTCTGTCTCCTGCTGCCTTGACTCAGAGAACCTGCCCCAGGCAACATTCTTGGCAGCCCAGTGAGAATGAAAGCGAACTCTGTGTGCCTGTTCCCCACCTCTTAAAGGGACCTCCTGAACTCCCTGCCTCCGTGAATCTGGGATAAAACACTCTGGTTCCGCTTCCAGCCCCCGGTTTTTAAAGGGACAGTAACACAAACTGCGCAGATTGATGTAGAGGAAAAATGGAATACAATACACATTTTTTGGGTCACCCAGGACACTCTGATGAGCACTTGTTCTGTGCTCCCTTAGCACCAAGGGCAAGCCTGTTGCCACTTGTTTAAAAGTTCTTGGCACTCATTATAACAAGTCACGCTTTTCACTCCAGAGTTCACTGGTGCAATTGCTCATGTTTTAGCCAGGATGGGGCCTGACATGTGAATGTCCCAGCTCTTCACAGCCAAGGCACAAAAAAGAAATCAAAGATGACTGCTGATAATTCTCTGGCCCTGAAGTTTGCTGTTCATGCTGGACCAAGAGACGAATTTTCCTGAATTGCTGCAAAAAAAACAGCACCACCACCAGTTTGTAAGCTTACTGAGAATCATGACTTTATTTGTTGCTGGAATGTGGCCTTGAGAAGGATTTCTACTGCTGACTGCTGAGTTTGTTAGGGTTTTGGTTTTTTTGCTTGTTTGGATAGAAGATCCAAGGATTTGACCTTAGACTCCCCTCTTCAGCAGACACCAAGCACTGACCAAAGTAATCCCCATAGACTTTGCATGGGACACCATGTTGTTCTGTGGGTTCCTCAACCTCTCCCCACCAAAAGTTCTAAGAACTGAATGCTGTCCCAGACAGCCAGACCTGCCTGTGTTTGAGAGACTCTGCATCGGGAGCCCATGTTTGCATATGCTCTGATGAATTAGCACTTTCCTGTTCCTTTGGCCTCAGTGGGAACTGCATTACAACCTTTTCTGTGATGTATCCCCTCTCCCCATTCACATACCTGATTAGACAAGCAGAGAGAACTTCAGGTTCTTTAAGAGACATCCACTGAATATATGAACTAACATAAAAGCATTTTGGAGACTGTACAGGCCTTAATATTAAGTTTCATGGGCCAAATTCTCATCTTTTTGGCATATCTGTCCCTTCTCTTAATATCCTTTACCAAAAATCATTATTCATCTAAAATACTTTCATTTCCCCAAGGTTGTATAATCAATATTGCCGGATGCTGTTACAATCCGGTTTAAACACAGAAGAGCAGAGGAATAAACCAGAAGGAACTTAGAAAGTTCAAAATATTCCTAAAAACGAGATTCAAACCAAACGAGATTAAACGTTGATGCCAAAAAATTAATTGATATATTTTTATTTAATAGTAAAGGAGGCAAAGAGAAAGAAAAAGGAAAGAAAGAAAGAGATAGAAAAAGAAGTGTGCGTGGGGTGCTGGGGGGACAGGGAGAGAGTGACAGGGGTTAGATGGAAACATATCACCCTTCCGGAGGTCCCAACGACGTCTCGTGGCTCCCCTCCATCTGGTCTTCTGGGTGGTGAGGGTCCCCCGCCGCCACCGCCACGCCAAAGAGTATAGAATCCAGTGGATTAATATACGCTATGGGCCAGGTGGGAACACCCACATGCCTCCCCTGAGGGGGCTAGGTTTGACGCTGTCCTTTGCAACACTGTGGACCTGTTGCATCATCTCTGGTGCAGGGTCTGGGGACCCCTTTGGGGGGGCCCCTTTGATGGGCCATGACACCCCCTCTGCTATGGGTAAGCTTTTCCCGGGGTGCAGGGCCCCTCAGCTGAACTGGTCTGCACAGTAGAGGTTGGGCGTTCACTGCCTCTGACCCGAGGCTTTTCCAATACACACCCAAAAACCTCTCTTCTCCCCCCACCCTTTAGTGTGAGGGTCTGTGCTGGCCTGGCAGCTGATAGCCCTGGGGCTGTGGTCTCCACCCCGAAGGTGCTAAGCGTGATCTTCTCTGAATGTATTCTTCTCCCCAGCTCTTACTTATCTTCATCAGCGGGCAGTCAGGGCCCCATTCAGGGTTTTTGGTCGTCTTCTCTGCAGCTTTTTTAGGGTTTTGCTATAATACCAGAAGTCCTTCATGAAAATGTTTAAGTCATAAATTGAAACATTTCAGTCTGACAGATGCTATAGGGACTAATAGTGGATAATAGCTTCTGGGACTGTGCTAAAGTCCATGGGTGTAGGTTCCACTAATCTTCTTTAATCGTACTACAGGACTGCTTCTTCGACACTCCTGGCCCCGCATCAGACTTCTTATCAATTAGAGAGGTTGGACAACAGCAACTTTAACAATTTATTGTTAAAACAACAAACCAGGCATCAGTTCCATCTGGCGTGAGATTTTAACAACACATTGCAAAATGGCGAATGTCACAGGATTCAGTGTTGAACAAGAATTTATAATGTTTTAGACCAATAGGTTACTGAGACGACTATTGTTTTGACTTTTTGACCTATCTTAGCTGGACTTGCTACCTGCAATGCGGTAGTATTTCTACCAATCACTCATCATGTCACG